>CM040757.1:27303289-27400789 GCA_022829145.1 Albula goreensis
CCCACTTCCTGGATGTAACCTATAAATACTGGAGCTGGAGGCACCCTTCCTCCTCCACAGAGCCCAGAGAAAGCAGGTCACGCACAGCAGAGACCGGAGTCCCCTCGCCCCGCCCAGCTCCCGGCCCATGTGGCACTATGACACACCAAACCATACCTGACCAAGAGCGATCGAGAGGGCCAGCGTTCACACGCTCCGCTGCGAGCACGGAGTGCAAACCGTGAGAGATTCGGGGGGTCTACTTCTGTGTTAAAAAAGACTATTATCCAGTAGATACATAGAGACACACAGTATGTATGAAACCAGACGTGCCTTTTTCAACTTCAGTTCAAAGTATAAGAGGTCTGCTGAGTTATATAGATGAAGTGATGTTGTTACTTGTGATAGTTTAATACAACCAATGTAAACTGGAGCCAAATCCATATCGTGAATCAGGGGCTTACTTTCATATTTTAGCTAACACAGTTGATAGAAGTATAACCAACCCTCAAAACTAAATTCCATACCTGTGTTTGTTACAAAAATAGTGCAAATTAAATTTAGCAAACATCCAACCACAATCCAGTGCAGAACACTTCATTTCTATAAATACCCAATGGAGGAACAAGATGTCATGGAGTCAAAAATCTAAAAGTCATAGTTTTTTTCCCCACACAATCCTGTAACTTTTTCAAACAAATGAGTTTTTTCTTGCTGATTGTAGCTCCATGTGATTGGTTGAAACAATTCAGTCACGGCCAGCTCAGTGTGGCTCCGCCCATTATGAGATTCATTGAACCTCATTTGCCAATCATCAGAATTGTCCCTGCAGAAGAATTCCCTTTTAATTGGTCTCCAGCCAATGAAGACGTGTGAACCTCAACATCACAGTAACTTATTCCCTGCCACATGAACACTGGGGAGATACAGCCAGCAAAGCTTAACACTAATGCCAAGACCAGATGGGCCCAGTCAGAGATGTATATATACCAGTCATGCACAGTGTTCATTCACCACTGCAGTAGCACTATCCAAATATAGTGCACAAAAATTAATTGCTGAAATAACATTTTCTGAAATGATTTATACCGTTTATACAACAATAGTTGTAGTTACGATATTGCTGAATGCTATTGTGATATCCATGTTTTCGGACAAGTCGGTGCACCCCTACTGTTTACCGTAGTCAGACTGGTTTCCTGGCACAGCTTTTAAAACTGACTTTATCAGAGAGGCCTTTGTCATTTTTAAAGCCATGCTAAGGTTTTCTCACCCTCCTTTTTTTAAATGTTTCAGTGGGAGAGATTAGGAAGTGCTTTTTCCTGTAATCATATTAAAATTGAAAAATGGTGTTTTATCAAGCACATTTTATTATTACTTTTCCATTTAACTGAAAAAAAAAAGAAACACAAAGTTTGGTTTCTAAGAGCTGGAAATATAGAGAGAATACCAAAAGGACAAAAACGCTGACGGCTTATTGCTCAGATAAGTTTGAAGAAAAAAAAGAGGAGGATGGAAAAAACAGGGCAAGCTCCCAAAGGAGAAATTCACTACAGCAGAAAACTACGAATTTAATATCATTTTGCTATACCAAGCCAGTTTAGCTAATCTCTGCTACCCTCATCAAATAAGTTGTTCATTACCTCAGGTGTTCTCTTAATTATTCTTGCAATCTCTAACCTAGGTATTAGGGAATACGTGCCTTCTCTGTTAATTCCTACTCTTTTTTTCCTCGCCCCCCCCTTTCATAGTCGCAATAGCTGGGAGCTTTTGGTGTTTTTTTTTTCAGGTGGCTGGGGAATTCACATGACCACCGTATGGACGTAATGCAAAATATCAGTGAGACAGTAAGAATCGCTAACGTCGTTACTTCCACACCACAGGCCCTGCGAGTTCCCCGCCCCTGTCAGAGCGGGCAGCCCCTGGACACAACAGGAGAGCTGACTCCCGCCGCAAATCAGATAGCACCAGACCAAATCCAATCAGGAGGCATGCCTACAAGCAGGCCAAAAACAGAGAGATAGAGGGGGTGGGGGGCTTTTAGACATACATGGATTTTTGGGGGGATGTTTCTTCTTGGGCATGCATGTTTATTTTTTTATTTCTTTTTTTTGAAGGGGTTTGGACATGCATTGTTGTTGGGGGTGCTTTTTAACATGCATGTTTTTTTTTGAGGGGGGGTGTTTGGACAGGTGTGTTTTGGTGGTGGGGGGCTTTTTTACATTAAGAGTTTTTATTTTTGGGGGGGGTTTGGACAGGTGTGTTTTGGTGGTGGGGGGCCTTTGTACATGCATAGTTTTTTTTTTGTTTTTTTGGGGGGCCTTTTTGAGCTCTTGGTTGTTTGCATACCTCACTCCCACATCAGCGATGTGAAACCCCTCGCCTCTCCTGCACGGTGGCAGTTGCACTCTGGCTGCCTCACGGTAAAGACAGCACACTGGAGGTGTGGAGAACCTGCTGCTAACATGCCCCGAGTGCTCACGGACGGCTAAAAGCACGGCCGGCCCTTAATGACATCGACATCGTACAGCAGGGAACCACTGGCTCCCACACTGGGTTTTAACTAGGCCCTGAGGAAGCCTCATTTTAAACAGGACAGCAAAAAAAAAATCTAATTTAATCTGCAAAACATATACAAGATCTTTTGGAGACAGTTCAGTGCTCTGTGTCTTCTGCAATGCTGCAAATTACATTTAAGGGTTTTAATGAAATCCTGCCTGCAGTGATGGCCGCTCTCAGATAGATAGATGGATGGGGAGATTAGATACGGGGGTATACAGATTTTGTGGGGGAGACGCCGTTTGTTTCCTTTGTACATATTCCACCACATACATTTTCGAGATGGAGGAGATATTTTGGAATGCCATGACACTGGCTGACGCTGGTAATCTTCTTTTTTTAAATGCTAATTCACAGGTTTCTCATATTTGAGATTTAAACACCAGATAGTTTATCTTAATATTGACAGTTCAAGGTTTGAGTGAATAGCTGGAAATCCCCAAGGATAACATTGATAAAAGATAAATGGAACAAATAGCGCTCTCCAGGAAAGGTGAAAAGGTCGGCCGGTACAAAGCGCTCTCCCCTGGCTCCGTCACTCGTCCTTTGAGCCCCATATGGTCATGGTTGTCAAAGTTTGGATCAGAACCTAATTACAGATCTAAACCACATTCTTCAAACTGTAGGCCTCAGATGAGTATTATAAACAAATGATAAATGGCCGCACTATAAAGCAAGAGCAACATAACAGATTGCACAATAGGCAAAAACCCAATAATATCGTGATGATTTCTTATTGGTTTTATCATGCATTATGATTTGCATGTTCGTGGATTTCATTTCCAGTTGTGAGAATTTCTTTTTTTTGATCTAATTACTTGATGTCTCTGGTTTCAGAACCACACTGCATTACCAAGCATGGTGTTTACCATTCTTCAGCGGGGCACATATCTCTTTGGTAACATTATGTGCCGCAAAATACCATGTGAAATAAAGAGCGTTCCACTGGACTGGAGTAAGGTTATTCACTGCTATTGGAAGTTAAGTTCACCTGAGACATTGTTTTTAACTGAACAAACAATAGTATGGCTATATCGGTTTGACTTGATAAGATGGACCATATGGTAGAATTATTTATTATTAAATATATTTTTTTTGCTTAAACTCATTGGACACAAGGGTTTAAGAAATCCCTCTGTTTCATTAAAGTTTGATTACTTATATGAAGATTCCCCTGCAATCCAACAATCTGTTGCTCCCAAATTAAATATTTTTTAGGAATACTGGAGATGCAGGCTGCAGCAGCATGAGGAGAAAGCAAAACCCCACCTAATTTTCCCCATGCATAAATCTCTGCAGGACGGTGCATGCTAACTCAGCACATACAGGACATCTCCGGATGCAAAGTTGTTGCTTTCAAAAAATTGGAATAAATCTCACCATGACTACAAGCAACTTCAACAACTCCGCTGAAGTAAAGTGTTATATGTAGTAAATAGTTGGGTATTTTTTTAATAAGATTTATGATCATATTTTTTTAACATAATGCAAGGAATTATGTATTTCAGAGGTTTGTGTTTGTTTGCCACAGTTTTATTTGTTGCATGAAAGCAGCACCTTTCGCTACACACTAAAAACCTTCCTGCGCTCAGTCTGCTACTGGCAGCCAAAGCCTGGGGGCCTTTTTTAATAACAGAGAGCCTATCTCCCACACCACACCATCAATTCCTACCAAAAAGCTTGCATGTGGTTTACCGCGCTTTACAGAACACATTTTCCTGTGTGAATTTGACACAATTTGAGCCAAACTAATTTAACTGTGACTCCCAATGGCTAAAACAGTCTCTAAATGCTATGATGGTTATGTCTTTGAAGCCATACAATGCTGCAGTATCACTGTAGTGTGATATTTCAATCACTATTCATACAAACTATTATGTCAAAATCATTAGTTCAGTTGAATATAGGAATCCACGGTGCAACAAAAGACAACCAAGCAAAGACCAAAGCTTGAAAAGACATTCATTATGAAAAATTATATATACAAAACAGATAGTTCTGGTCATGAATGCTTATGGTTGATGGCCTAAGTCAGTCCATAACTTGATCCAGCACACATGCTAATGTTCATACATCAATTTAATCACTGCTCCTTCCATGAACATAGACATCCTGGAAATTGAAACTTTGCAAGAAGTCATCCATTATAAAAATTATGACTTTGCAATTACAACCAGCTTCCTTGACTACACTTCCCAAAGTGGGCAGTCTAGCGTTCCACTTACCGGTGAATGGGAAATAAAATATCCATTAACTTGTAAACAAAGAGTGGAATGAATAAAACTCTTCATAGACGGTCACTAAGGTTCAGAAATGGAATTCTCATTGATGTTAAGCACAGTGCTGTCAATGGCCTGGCATTATTGGAATTCATGATATAGCAAGGATCCATATTTACTCTAATGTGAACCTGGGCTCAGAGCTACGAAGGGATTGTGTTGGTAGGAGAGTGAGGCATTGTGGGAGATGTAGGCAGAAATGAGTCTCCTCATGCAGGGACTACAGAGCCAACTCCTCTAATCAATAAGATGCAGACACAGTTCAGGTTTGTTTCCTTGGTTATAGTCATATATAACAACAACTTCAGAGAAGGGAAAAACTAATGAATGAATACTCTCATTATGTAAAAAAGTGGGAAGAAAACGGACAAAAGAACAAACAAAGAGACTTAGAATATGTAACTGCAGTACTGTCTTACACCACGGGGTACAGAGGGACTACAGGACATTTCATTTATGAGCTCGCCGAGTACAGCCTCTGGCTCTGTGACAGCCAGACGCTCGACGAGAAACCACCGATTTCCTCCTGCAAGTAAATCAGCGGCTGCAGAATTATCGGCGGCGCGGATTTACGAGAACGATATGCAGATATGCTGCGGAGGTCTCTCAAGACGGGCCGAGCCTGGTCCATAACAACCTGCTCAGGTTTAACCGCTCAAAATACACGATAATGCCAAGAGCTGGATTAAACTGTGTTATGCTGTGCCATCTACGACTGCTGGATTTCGGAGACAATGTATGGAATTTAGCTTTTTGTACAACTTAAATAGATGAAACTCCTATATGTCTATAACAGGTGTTTCAATGGTTTAAGAGGAAAAAGATAAGCTGATTTGCACTCTGCTGCCAGAAAATATGTTCTCAGTATTTCCAATATCATATTATTTGAATAAACATTTGTAATAACATTGAGAAAAAGTAATGTTGTGGTGTACATTTTGATATTTTTCTGAGAGAGGCTGAAAACGTTAAGTAGCAGGCTAAAAACGCACACTTCATGAAACATCCACGGCTTCATGATCATCGCACCCAAAATATAGTTTGAAATGACAAATCACACAGCGCGCTGAGACATTAATTTGTACATCGAAGCCTATCGCTGGCACCGCCACCTTCCTGCAAGTCGTAAACTTTTCTGAAGTAATGCATTTCTGTTATTGCACAATGCGGGGTGTCACATTGCTGGCTTTATCAGAAAGTTGTTATAGGGGCAGAGGATATATTCTGGAAGCTGTCGTGGCATTTATCTCTGTCACTTGTCCTCTTTGATTTATTCCACTTCGCCAATGTGGCTAGCATGGTTTCCTCTCCAATTGGTACTTTGTTGATAGCGCTGTGTTCGGCCCCTGTCTACGTTATTGGTGACATTGAAGGCTTCTCCCCCCCAAATAAATGCAGAAAATAAACAAGGAGGAATTAAATTCCCGCACAGCCCCGTAAAAGAGCAACAAGACAGTACAGGGCCTCGGCTCTCCAATTCCATGTGAATCCATTACGACGAATGCGTCTGCACCGCCACGACTTTGATCAAAAGCAATTAATCTCCCACCAAGACCAAGGCTCTGCCACTCGTGTGAAGACTCTGGGAGCAAATGATATAAAACACATATAAAGGTTTTTGAAAGCAAGGGGGAACTGAATGAATGAATGTATGGCAATGCAAAGCTGATTAATGAATGCCGTAGTCCCACCCAAGGCCACTGATGGAAATGAACCGGGGTGTTTGGTCTTTGGCACAAAATTAAAAAAAAAAAAAAACACTAGTGGGTCTTACATGATCTGCTCCGGCATATTCATTAAAGGACCACCAAGACGGTTGCCCTGCTTAATTCGTTTTTTTTTTTTTCCAAAGTGTTTAATTACTGATGATTTATCATGTAACTGTCGTTCACTAACGGGGGCGTTTTTCTAACCGTTCCCATGCCACTCCTGCTGTGCAGTGGGATCCTCACATCATTATGCCTAGCTCATTTATATTAAAATGAGTATTACCTCTAATTCGCCCCATACATTTCTGACACAGCATGCGTTACGTGTAGGCTTCAGCTCACACCTGCTTTCGTACGGCTCCGGAATACATCAAATGCTTTATGATCACATGGTAAATACACGTTTTTGATCTTGCATAGTTTTTTCTTAAAGATTAAGGCGGCCTGCGGGCCTTCAACACGCGGAACAGTCAAACGCCCTAAGACACTCCAGCACACCGAAATAGGGCCACAAAGGAGCAAGAAGTTGTCTTGAAAAAAAAGAAAGAAGAAGAAAAAAAAAAGATTCTTGTTATTTTTTGAAGCGCCGTGTTTTCTGCGATAATCGATAGAGCATCGATCACAGGTTTTCATCACATGCAAGATTCAGAGACGCTCGTAATGCGGTCTCGATTTCTGCTACCGCAGCAAGACAGATGTAGGAGTGCACAGGATGGATACTTAAAATACACAGCAACATAAATATGCATGAAAATTAACCAAATTAGGAAAAAGCTGCAAAGCATTTCCCAAGCTGCCACCCAAAATCAGATCCAATTCTCCAGGTGCACAGTCAAGACTACCTACACTGTCAGGAGAGACTGAGCGAAATTCTGGTAACACACACATACATGCACACACACGAACACACACACGCTCACACACACACACACACACACACACACACACACACACACACACACACACACACACACACACACACACACACACACACAAACACAAACACATCACCCATGATGACTGCGTCTCCAAATTTCAACCTCAAAGAAAGAACAGTACTGCCAAACTTATCTCTGGCTTGTCAGGAGAAATGCGTATATGACATGTAAAAAAAGGACAAACGTAAAGTCTAAACGCTTTTTGAGCTGGAGGGAAAAAGGTTTTTAACCACTGAGATCCTGATGGAGGCACCTTGATTGGAGGAAAGGAGGACTGAGATTATTAAATACAGCCAGCATATGAAAAATAATAACATATTGATCCCATACATGCTTTAAAAGGCTGTAACAGTCTGATCCCTGGTATTGATCCAAGCTGGCTTTCAGCTGAAGGGTTTTTCTGGGACCCCTGGTGAGGAACCGATTTGGTAAGGTGTTTTGTTGTCCCTCTGCTTTTCCACATGACGAATTCAGGTACGAGATGCTCTTTGTTGAGCAGTCTTCAGCAGAACTTTGTGAAAGTGGGTTAACCCTTCTTTAAAGCTTGTGCACAGATTTTCAGTGGGTTTTTTTTTTTTTTTTTTTTTTTTTAAAAAAGCACTTTTGGAAACCATTGATTAAGTATTAAATAAATAATAGAGGGCTCTATGTCTCCATGCAGGGCTGCAGAGAAATACTGCAGGAATCAAAAGCTCTCCAGAAGTACAAAATGGATAGAAGCAATTCCAACAGGAAATACAGCACCGCAGCACGGAGACAAGCCCTATAGAGGTTTATACCTCCTACCTTATGCCCACTTACAAACAAACAGGGCTTAACAAAACACTTCAACCATGTATCAAGCGCAAATCAGAACAGTTTATTGACTACACAGTTTTCCCAACGTCTGTAATGCTCATGTACCCCATTTCATTCTGACCTCTCTACAATTGATTAATTATTTCTGCTGAAGCTAATGTTACCTACTATACATATAGTACGAGGGAATAAAACAACAGGGAAAAAAAGCTGTTCTGGAGAGCGGTTGCCAGTGGCAGTGTTGAGGATCCAGGTGGTTTACAATGAAAGCTGCAGCTGCTAGAGATGGCTCCCAGCTGCAGAGTGTCGAGCAAGAGCGATTGCTTCTATTTTATAGAGATGGCATCCAGAGACACTGCAAAGTGGTCCTGACTTTACTTTAGTTATTGATTAGCCAGCTATTTCTGTCAAATTGAGAAGAGCTTTCTGAGAAAAAAAAAAAAAAGCTGCAGTATGACTGAGAGTGTATAACGGACAGGGATGTGCCAGCCTGGCACTGCCAGGGACAGAACAGAACTGTGACATTAATGCCGCGGGCATGGGCACGACATGGTGGCTTTGACCCAACTTAACTTTCAGAGAGACTTAAACACAACAGTGCAGTGTTTTTGGGCCTTTAATATTGTGTAAACAAGGAAACTAACAGAAGCTGCTGTGTTCAGACAAGCTTGAAAGTGAATCTTTTTTTCTTTGTCACCCACCACACGGTGCCTGCCTTCACAGTCACCTGGGAAAGCTATCCTGTGTCAGCTGATCCAAATGCTTTGAAGCATCATTAGTTTGTTAAGGATTCCAGGCCCCCTATTCAAATGACTCTTTATTTAACTCACTCAGTTTGGTCAATGACAATGATAAAGGCTTTCATAAATGCACAGTTTAACCTAGTGCTTTCTTTACTCAGTCCTGGAAGACTCATGAGAACGCTACATCCGATCTCTCTGTCAGTGACTGTTTCTGAAAAGGGTTATGTTCACATAGAAGGTTTTGTTAAAGTTTGCACTACGGAGATGTACAGGAACACTGCTGCACAGGTTAAAGTAAAACAGTGGAATACATTTTGCATATACACCTGTGAAATGTGAGTACTAGTCGCAGGGGTTTCTTCAATTCTATATGGCATTCAGCCAACACAGCTGCACTGTTCCACCTAACTATGAAGACAATTGATGTTGAATTAGTATGTGTTATTAATTATACAAATGTAAAAATCTTGTCAATATTTTCATCAATTAGGACCCCACTAATACACCTCTTTCTAATGGAATCTTTTCCCTACATCACAATAAGAAAACTAAAACATTTCATTTGTTTGACTAATATGTCTAAGATGTGAACATGGGATATGTCCTCTTAGTGATCCATCCCTCAAGACGTTAAACATCTAAGAACAATCAACAACTTTCAACAATTCAGGGGTTGCAAATGTGAGCTCAGCACACAAAGAGGTACTCTGGGACTGAGGCCGTGACCCGCTGGTTTGTTCTGTCCTTCTGTGTTTGTCACTCAAAGCAAAGTTTCTCATCTTCCCATGCTGAAGTCCTAAGATATCTTATCTCTGGCCACTCCTTTCTCTATAGGAGAAAGATTTTCTGATTTTATCTAAATGGAGAGCAAACCCTGTTTTCTTCTTGCCAAACTGGTTTCTTTTTTTTGCCTTTAGCATTTAAAAATGGGTTTAAATTTGGGTCAGTCCTGGTTTTTGCGATTTAGGTTATTTAACTGAAAGGTCATCTTTGATCATGTTTCTGTACAATTAATACAAAAAAGTTTACTCAAGAAAGTACGTGTTTCTTAAAGTGTTACAAAAGTTTTAAAAATGCAAGTGCTATTTTTAGAGGGTTTTTTTATCTTGACTACTGGCAGCAGAGAAAACAGCCTCTTGGGGATAATAAAGACTTTCTCTACTCTAATAGAAAACATTGTAAACATACAACCTTTGTTTTCAGGTACAATCAGAAACTTTTACTAAATGGATTTAATTTTGTAGATGTCTCCAAGTGCCATTGCCTTCTATGCAGAAATAGTGCTTTCAGATTTATTACAGTTTTATATGTTGACAATTTAAGACTACAAAGCTCAAGTAAAATAAGACAAAAAGTAAAAAAAAAGGAAATGTTTGGTGTTTCTAAAATGATTTAGAAATAACAGTAACTATGACAGAGTAATACTGTTTAACTCTAATACTGATAGCAAGTACAACCACAGAAGAGAGGTCAATATCCTTGAAAAACATCACTTAGATAAAGGGGACTGTTCATATTTAAAAGGGCAATGGTACATTATGTGGGACCAGGAGAGATGAAGAGGGGAACAGATGGCAAGGCTCTCCCTACTTGCTGCTGTCAGTCATCCTGTTCCCTCCCTCACCCTGAGGAGACCTCGGGAGCGAGGGCTTCACTAACAGGCAGGCTCACCTGAGGAGAATCTGAAACCAGCCCAGGTGTGAGCCATTGTCTTCCTTTAGGCCATCTATAAAAGCACAGCCTGCGAGGCTAGGAGGAAGATGGTATTTTTCTTGGTTTTGTGGAATGTCATGGTTTTGCCAGTTTTTTTATGTTTTTTCTTTTTGATACCATTTTGACCATTTTGCCTCCATCTGAAGTGTTTCACTTTATTTTCCATTCAGTCCCCAAAGGGGACAATAAAGCAGTCACTGAACACTCTCTGGAGTCTAGCTCTCTCTCATTCCTTCCTTTCACCATCCGACCCAATGGCCACGCCTGTGAATACAACTCAACATCTAAGGTATTCAATTTTTCAAGGTTAGAGACACAGAATGTAAGCGCTCTTCAAAAATACCATGCTGAAGTGTGACAACAAGCACTATCTCTTTGAATGCAGACATTCAGTAAGGCTTTTTTTTTTTTTTTTTTTACAAGGGTCAGTGTGTGTGCCTATCACAGGCAGTCCTTGTAAATGTGTCTCTGAAGCAAGACATCTCTCTGAAATTCAAAATAAATCAAAGACAATGCAGAAAAAAAAACCATTCACACAATTCACCCACCATTCACTGAACACACACTTGCTGTGTCAATGAGATTTGTGTGGTTCGTAATGAAAACAAGCACTCGGTCATTTTAAATGAAGGCAATTGTTGCTCAGCATCCTCACTAAATGAAAGTGTTTATTACAGTATCTTAATGGAAAAGAGTAAAAGCAATTTATCCACTTTTTTTAAGTCTGCTTTGAAACCTGAAATTGTTATGTTTCAAGTTTTACTTAAGATAATTTCATGCGGTGAGCATTCAGTCTCTATAAATTGCACAGAGAACTGATATTGTTTTAAGTTCTACTGTGCTTTTGTGTTCAAAAGACTCCACCTAGCATAACCATCTTAAACAATCTTCAAACAATAAAAGGCAAGTGTGTATTAAAAAAAGCGAGGGCCTATTAGAGTAAATTTGAACCTAAACCACCTTCTAAAGAAGCTTCATGTGGAAAATACGCACCTGATAAATTCATACAGTACGACATAAAAGGTTCTTGTTATACTGAGAGGTAAAGCCTGTGATTTTTATACACCAGAGTACACATAAGCAAGAATGATTGTGCTTTAAAGAGATTATGCCATGTGTAATTCATCCAGGACAAAAGTGTTGTGTGTCAGGTATGCCGATCTGAGAAAAATTCTCACAAGCCTTTTTACTGAGCAGTTAGCAGTACAGATATGATGCCTGTTAACTCAATACTTAACGCTGACAGACTGATCACATTCACTCTAATTACAGTGTTAACACTGTACTAATTGAGTGCTTTGTCCTTTGTAAAACCCAGGCAAGCTTGACTAAAATAATAGCAAATAAAGGTTTTTGAGACACAACATAGTATCAACATCTTCCTCACTGTTGTTTTCTTTTGTACTTTCAAACATATTCTCTTTTTTTAAAAAAAATGTAAGAATTCTGTATTTTCATAAGTGTACATTGTTGCAGCAATACTGAAAAACCATCTGCCCTACTACAAAATGCAGGTAATTTTGTAAGGACTATACACCATGTTCAAAAAACATTTTCATGGATGTCAAATCCATCAAGGGAGACCTTTAAAAGAATGTATGTAAATATGAGACTGAGTAGACGATAAGAGTAATGAGTTAAGTACATTCCTATGTAGTTACCGTACCTAAAATGCTGTTTAACGGTAGCTCACTGTTCTAGTTGTACCCCAGAGATGAGAAGATGAAAGCATGAATTTTCCAGCAGCACAAGATGGTCATTACTGTTAGTGTATGCCAGATTGCTATGAAACAAATTGCATGATAAAAGGACGTGGATGCATGTTGGTTATACATTTATTTGAAGCTGTGTCCTGTTTTCAGAATTGCAGAACTGGATACTGGACTGAAGGATATGTGATTCAAAGCACCAGTCAAAAGAAATGACAGCTGACCTCAACAATTGACAGACGTAACCAAACCCAATCTGATACTGACGTGACATGTTTTTGAGTATCTGAAAGTGCGTACTACATGTCAGTCGAATTTGGAGCTTGCATGACATAGCAGTAATTTAGTATTGATTACTTTATTTATGGCAAATTTATTTATGTAAATTACTTGCCATTGTCAAGAAAATCACCTCCATACTACAATCACCCTCACTCAGCAATGCAATGTCACTGTATGTCTTTAGAGCTCAGTGGATGTCATTTTGCTGTTATTGCACAATTAGCTTTGGGGCAATGAATGGAAACTGATATGTTCACAATCATAGGGCCCATTGCAAAATTTGGATCTTTCTGAAAAAAAAAAATTGTACTGAGTGGCTAGTGAATTTCCATAATGTATTCTGCATGACAGACCATAATTCAACAATTGTTGAAAATGAACACAACGGACATTGTTTGATATATACTTCATACATGGAGCATTTCACAGCACTATTGACGACGGAAACATAATGTACTGGATAATATTGTTATATTGCATAAACAATTGTTACGACGGTAATTTATAAGATATCTCATGAAATACGTAATAATAACATTATTACATTATGTAATGTAATGTAATGCAATGTAATAACATTATAATAACATTATTTGTGAAAAATAAGTGTTGATCAAGAATGTATCATCAGGACTGGACTAAAATATAATTTTTGAGAAATCAGATTTTCATTTGTACATAATAAATGAATTTAGCTCAAAATCACATCTGCTTCTACAATACATCATCCTCTTCTGCCATTTGCTTATTTTTTGAGATTTGGATTAGTTTGCATTGCAGTATGCGTCTGTTTTCCCCAAACCCAAATCCCTGAAATGCACTACTAAAGGGCTGTGCTTTGAGTGATTTGTTATTTAGCCATTATGAGAACAGAAAGCACTGAAGCCAATTGCCATGTTACATTGAGAGGTTTGTGCTGGCTAATGTTATAGCTTCTGCAAGCAGGAGAACAGAAATGACCATGCTGGTGAATGGCACTTTTTCTAACTACATTCCAAAAATAATGGCCGATTTCAGTGTAATAAACACAAATGTAGATATTTTAAATCTGACAGCTAAGTGTTTTTCCGAGTTTTCCTGCCTAGAAACTGCCCACCTACTGTATATTTTTCCTCATTTATTGGAACATATTATACATGAATAATACATGATGATGTACGATGTTGGAAAGCTCACTATTTTTATAGATCAATTATAAATGAACTGTGATTGTTTTTATGATGATGGTAAAATGTTCGAAGGAAAGAATAACAAGTTTATCGTCTGCATAAAACACAAGGACATACATGGGCAAGTGCTGGATGAAATATGTAGTGGATTCCCAAGCAAATATGAGGTGTTAGAATTAATGACTTTGACATTGGGAATGAAGGAGAATTACTGTTATCCAAAACCACACGGACAAAAACATGGATCAAAATTTCACCCTGACAACAATGGAAATTAATGGGGCATTTTAAAATGGTAAAAGGACCGCAGATCCAAACACAGACTGAACACTAACAGTAAATGGGGAACTTCATTAATGCTTACAGGTTTTAGACTCCAGAATTTTACAAAGTCCAGGGTACTGGCATTCAGACCCACTTTGGGGCCAATGCACAGGTTTCTCTCCACCAAACTATCATAGTCCATATTTGATAAATGAAATGAAATTTCTTGTAACACAGATTTAAGTCTTTGATAAACATTGACTTGTTATTGTTTTAATGCTTATCAATAGAGAACAATGGCTACAAAGTGAAAAATGATCAGGTCTCACTGGCCAATCTGATCATCATGAGAATATGGGTAATTATATCATGTGACATGGGGGAAAAAGTACATTTCAAAATAAGGGTGCCTCAGCATTCTCACTTTACCAAGGGTGTACCGGCATTTTTCTGCTTTGCGGAACGGCACTGAACTGTGCAGGGCTTGGTTTTGGATAACATCTGTTCAGTCTTGCAAGACAGTGTGGAGGGATGCTGCGAACTGAAACATCACACTAAGCATCAGTTTCAGCTCCAGTATACATCAGACCGACCAGCTTTACGGTCATAGTTTTATCCACCTACACTGGAATAAAGCAGCAGGAGAACAGTAAAACCTGCCCATTACATTTCTACCACTATATTATGTACTTTAAATATACAGTAATCAAATTCCAGCAGCACAATAGCTAAAAAAAAACACAATAACCTGTTTCGACTTCTCATAAATATTTTAGTAGAATTGAGTTTTTATAGGAAACAAAAAAAAAAAACACACCAGCAGCTCAGTCTCAGCTGTGAGTATAGCTCAGTTCTGTGAGTGACATTTTCCTTTATGGCAAAAAGAACACCGAAAATTCTGACTATCACATCGAAAATGTTAATATTCTCATGAAATGGCGGGGTGGGGGAGGCTTGTCAGCGGTAGTTCCACTGGAAATTCAATGAATGAGATACATTTGTTGTGGCAGAGTTAGGATGAGGCTGGTGAGGGAGATGAATAAGCACCACCAAACCGGTTTGGCAGGCTCTGTTGCAGGCAGACTTTGATAGGAAAAACCGACCCCCATGGAGCCCAGAAATAGAAAGTGTACCTTTCAGCCAAAAAAGAATAGCGATGGATGAAGTTTCTATCGAGGACGAGCCGCAGATGCAAATTCCGCTCAGTGCATTAGTGGGACACGGCCTCGGCTCAGTGCGAGAGCCCGGGCCCACTCTTCAGGGAGACCGCACTGAGACGGGAGCTGCTCTATAATCCCAGCACCTCTTTCCTATTCAGTACGCTTAAATGGGATTTCAACATTTGAAAATGAGCTTGATACTTTCACGAGGTGCCGTTCATTCAGGGTTTCTGAGGGTACTTTGCTTTAACAAAGCCAATTCAACATGTGTGCGTACTGTAAGGGTACCAAAAAAATCAAGGAATGGGAAAGATGATCAAAATTTCACAAAGCATGACATGAAACTAAAGAATGGAAAAAAGAAAATTACGCCTTGAAGATTAACCCTTCCTTAATTATAGTTTATAATTTACACATATTTTAATATGATTTGTAGGGTTACCTTACATATGAATTCCCTTTCAATTTATAAATCGTATATTTTTATTTTATTTAAATATGATAAGGATATGATGATAACATTGCTGCATGTATCCCATCACCACCAGTTCTAGTTATTAAATATATACTAGCATTTAATATAGTGACTTATTTTACATGGCATAAAGAAAAAGTTTATACCAACTTAGGGAGAATGAAAGAGTTTAACAGAGGGAGTTCATGAAGCATGGAGAGCAGGTTCGTGATCTCTTTGCAAATATTCAACAGGCAGCGAGCGCTGTAGCCTTGAATGCTCCTGGTGCGTAAAGAGCGCCCCATCAAAGTTCAAGGACACGTTTAGAGGCTATGTATATAAAACAGATTAATACACTTGGTGACATTTAACACAATTAGAGCTCTGAGGGCTGCATTGCTGTGCAGCATATCATGAGTTCCGGAGGTCACCCTTCTGATTCCTAACGCAGCTTTCCCCAAAATACCACAAACAGGCCCCTTGGCCTCACCACACTCTCATAAGAAAATAGGGTAGAAAATTTGAGAAATTTTGGGCCAATACCGATACCAATGTTTACAATTACAATTTGGTCGACACAATATTTTTTTTGTTTTGTTTTCTATCTTTGAATGAGCACAAAATTCAATCATACAAATTTATGAAACCACCTTTAATATAACCTTCTTTCACATTCAGCCAGCTCAATATTGATGCAACACGTTAGATAAACATCGGCCACTGCCATTGCTGAATGTCATCTTATTTGCAGATGGCCGATGGCAGTCACCAAGGCTAATATTGGCTGATACCAATGTATGGCCGATACATCGGTACATCCCTAGGACAAAACTTTCTTTCTAGCGCCTTTAAAGGTTCCTCATTTGTCCTGCTGGGGTAAAACCGTAAAGGTATTTCTTATATATAGATATTTTTAAGGGGTTCTTTATATAACCCTCAGAATAACGTTCTACAGAGAACCCTTGAGTAAAATCTATATCAAAGAGGAACCTTTAAGTGTTCTCCCATTGGGACAAGTGAAGAAGCTTAAGGAACCTTTTTTTTTTTTTTTTTTATAAAAGTGTATAGGTCTTTCCCTGTGGTATTTGACAGGTTGAGGGGGGCTGTCATGGAACTATAGGTCCATACCACAGTAGCCCCAAAACATTAAAACGTTACAATCATAATGAGTGAACACATTTCCTATGCCTTTCAACTGTGTCTGTCATTTGACTGGGTGTAGCAATCAAATGGTTTCACCTCCTAATTTCTCATAAAAAGTCTGTCAAAGGAAAATTCATGTAGGCATATATGCACTGTAATTAGCTAGAACCTTTCATTTTTCTACTGACTACATTCATATTTTTCAAATATGGGTGTGCCCCGCTACATTCATTCAAATTTGAGTGACACAGCCATGAATGAGATGTAATCACTCACATATTACTTACAAACAACAATTATTTTTGTACACCGTTTTTGCATATTCATAATGCATTGTGAATTGTGTGCATGTAGAAAAAAAAAATTTGGAAATGACTGACAAGAACAGTCTTGTGGTTGTAACGTACAGACACAGCCAGCACAAATGCATACATTATGAAACCCAGGCTGGGCTGGGTCCCAGAATGGCTTGGCAGAGCTCAGCTCCTTTACTGAAAGACGGGAATAACAAGATATTACAATATATAACAATTTTTCTCACCGGAGGAACGATGAATAGGCACACTCTCCGTTGCACACCACAGAACTGCGTGTTTTTTTTGTTGGAAAAACCAAATGCTACAACGACTGCTCTCCATAAAACTTCAGCAAAGAGCATAATACTTCTTATTTGTTATATAAACAACTCACTGCCCCACTGTATTAGAATGCAAAAAATAGCTCATGGTAGAGTATGCGCTTCCTCTGCAGGGGGAAAGCAGAATAAAATAAGGGGAGGAATATTCAGCTGCTTCTGCAGGCGAATGCTAAAAGCAAACCAGGCACCACCCTAACCCTAGGTGCACTCCACTTTTTTGAAGCTAATATTTTCTGTCACATCTAATTTCTTGCCTTTTCCACCTGAGCATGTGTGGTGACGGGGGACTGGGGGGGGTTGGGGGATGGGGTGATGGGGGGACAGGCTGTGGTCCCAGTCACTCCACTCTGCCACTCCAGCTCAGCTCCAGAACACCTCCAATGGGCCTGTTTGGACCAGCGCCCCATTGGCCACTAGATCCCCCCAGCTGGATCACAGCCTGTATGGGCAGGATAATTTAGGCGAAGATGCGTGCCAAGAGAATACTCACCCTGCCCTACAGTGCAGACGCATTCGCTTCTGTTCTCGGATGCAACTGCGCAGGCGACTTCAGCATACATGACATACGAGTTGAGCATCCCTAATCAAAAAAACTGCGAAATACGACATTTTTCAAAATCAGAAACTTTTTGAGCACCGACATGACGCCACAAGTGGAAAATTCCGCACCTGACCTGAGCGACTTACAGCTATTCATACATACAACTGAAAAATATACTGTATAAATTTTAAAAATAAAGAAAAAATATATGTAAATATAAAAATTATGCTTGGTCATACGTATGATAGTGACCATCAGATGATATCCCAGCATTGTGTATACCTTCTACATGCCACATGTGTACTTCTACAAGCCATGCTAGCATACGTCCAACTTACGTCCATTTCAAGATACAACCAGATGGTTAGAACAGAACTCGGACATACATCGGGGAATGGCTGTATATGCAAATATTCCTAAATCTGACAAAATCCAAAATCCAAAACAATTCTGGTCCCAGGCATTTCAGATCAGGGATACCCCGTCTATGAGTTCTACTGCCCCTCCCAGCAGCTGAATTAATAGCATGTAAGTTGGCTATTTTTGGCATTGCATTTCAAAATGCAATCAATCAAGATTCATAATAATCATGAATTGATTGTAATTGATGGGTTGCTTTCACCTCAAATGTTTGTTTAAAAAAAAACACCACAATCACGCTCCTTCTGTGAAGATTGTTGCTCTTGATCGATGTGCTAAGAGCCCTTCAAAATCTAGTTGTTTAATATGCACTACTGAAAATCATTTCAGAGGATCTAATATTCACAAAAATAAGTGCACTCATGAGTATGTTTATTTTCCCCCTTATTCGGCCCTAAATGCATTTGAAAGCCTCAATCATGTAGAGATTTACTTTCAGCTTTTCGCAGTTCCAACTGGGACAGGGCACAAAAGAAATTCTAATCTTTCTATTTCCTCAGAGTATGAAAGTGAGAGTTCTCTCACCGGGCGCAATGTTGGGAGTCTCTGGGTTTCGCAGACTTTGTCAAGTCATTGAAATCTCTTTCCTTGTTAATATTCAGCGTTTAAGGGTAAAACATTTTCAGTAAACTGCTATTTCCTGCGATGGAAAAATAGAAGCCAAAAGAAAAAAAAAATACTCCAAAACAGGAGGGCTGCCACAAATGAAGAGAGGTGTGGAGATTTATTTTTAACATGTTAGCATATTATATAATGATATAATATAATAATATTAGCTCTGCAGCTATAAGTGTCACAGTGCATGAGGAGTGTGAAAAAGGCGGTGAGGAAACTGTAGCGAGGGTTCCCGCGGTAACACAAGTTAAAGGTTAAAGCAGTGGGGGAATTAATATGTCTTAATGACATTATAATGAATGAGGAAATATGGAACATCATTTATTAAACAGAGTCAAGAGTGTCAGCGAAGTGCGAGGACTCACAAACGCATTCATTATTCCATGTCTCTCCACATGAACAAGAGGGAGAGTGAAATAATGACAGCTGAATGGACATCGTAAATTACTCACGGAGTTTGGAAACGTCCAGGGCTTGTTCACTGGTGCTCTGGCACCGCGGAGTGTCCTTTTTACATGGCGAGAGAGCCAACCTTTGTGCGAAAATTCTACTTGTTCTGTGTGATCCTGTTACCCTATTCAGAGAAGAGACAAAGGTTTCCTCTTGCTGAATCTTTTCCCATTTCTATGGCTCTGAATATCATGCAAATCTTTTTTTTTCCCCTCCTTTCTTCGCCTGTTCCTTTTCGAACTCCAGTCACATTTATTTTATGTGAGATTACATTCAAAACATCGAGCGTCATATTTCACATTTCAGCACCGTCAGATGAAACCCTATGAAAGTGTCACCCAAATGTTTCCTTCTGACTCGAGCCAATCAATGTGCCGTCCGTTGTGTTCTGGAAAGTTGTGTCACTAGATGCAACAGAATTGTGTCTCTTTAGAACAACTGCATGATCAAGTTTTACATCATCTGCTTTCTTAAATTAAATATCATCATCATCATTGTAGCCCACATATTTGCCTTAGCTGAAAATATTATCAAATTAACACCTAGCATCACTTTATATGTAATAGCCAACAATGTACGTATGATTTACTATCAAGAATAACAATTGTAATTATTTCAATGTACTTAACTGTACATAACTTTCATATACTTAATAGCTATCGTTTTGTATAGATATTGTTTCTCTGTACTGCAGGCTGTTATATTGGAAGTATTTGTTTTCATTATTGTTACTCGAAAGCTTTAATGTTCAAGAAAAAATGCCTATCTAGCTACCCCCTGTAATCTCTTCATAGACCAATTTGATAAAAGCTGACACCTGCTTTGATACTGAAGGATAAAATCCTGCCTTGTTCTTGAGTCTGAGAACTACTCCACTGTAAACTTTAAAGAAGCCATCCACATCTACTGCACGCATCCTGGAGTTCAAAGACAACAAAACCCGCTCCTTCCCGGGAAGAGAGAGGTCTTCATTCATCATCAACACACCCACTTCCTCCACATAAAGGATTACTACAGGAAAAAAAAACTGCATCTTAAAAAAGAATTACCATTTAATCAATGTGGAAGTCTATCTAGAAGGCATCCTCTTAATGAATGTAGCATACACAACAATTTCATCCAATTTGCTGCCGGTGTATTTAGTATTCCAGAGGTTTACTGGAACCAGCTTGGAGGGACGTGGATATTAAACAAGTGTACTCATTGAACTGAACCCGCTCATTTGAATTTGGTATTTTGTAACCAGGCTGAGTGGGGGGTCAAGATCACTAATTAAATGAAGCTCAAAGCTGATTGGTCAGGTTCTCCAGGATCTGAAGTCTGTGCTGATGCAACGGAACAATATGATGCATTACTGCAGATTCTCACTTTCATTTTCTCAAAAAACTGCAATAATAATCTCATCTTCTACCCTATCAGCGCTGTTTAGTATGTTTTATAAACAAAGGACATTTTCATGGTTAAAAGTAATGAGATGCAAAAATCTATTCAGATACAGTTGTATATATATCATACTGGCATTAGTGGTTGTAGTTGCCACTACAAAAGTGGTGAAAATTGGTACAGAAGTTGTATTTCTTTCTGAGGTAAATTGTATTAATGTGAAGGATTTGTGTTTTATGCGAGTAAAACAAAAGCAAAAGTCAACAAAACTGAGGTGGAAGTCCCTCACACAATTTGTGCCATAACAAAAGCCAAACTGGCTTGGCCAATGGGACAGCTCATTTGGTAAGGCATTGTATTTCTAATTGTGTTAGTGAAAAAAGGAAAACATCCAAACGTCTAATTGTGAATACAATGCACTGACAGTGACATGCTAAATTTAGAGCCGACAGTCATACCATGACCACAGTCTGTACTCTCTGACATTGTGGAGCTTTCGTGAAACCTGACAAGTCACTTTCCGAATATGACCTTATTTGTCCTCAGGTGTTAATCAATGTTTTTGAAGACTGCAGATTTAAAAGGGACCCTGAAAATATGTATTTGGAGATATTCTATCATATAACCAGGCTACATGCTATCAGTCACAGAGCAGAGAAACTCTGAGGTCAAAGGTTAGGCCCATAATGCCTTGCACAATGTCTGGGTTCCATTCACGACAGATGCTAAAAACACCTGTGCTGAAGCCACACCTTTACCTGCTGTATGGATGTTTTTGCATCTGATTATGTAAGGTTATGAAACATTTTAAAATACTGCATACCCATTACATAGTCATTGCAGCAGTGTTATCAATGGTCACATGATGGATAACAACAATGCAACTCAAACACAAACTTAAACTTTGTTTAACTTTATTATCCTTTGAAGCTTAAAAATGCAAGCAATACCACAAAAAAAACATATTTCCAAAGCAATAACCGAAACACTAAATAATTTCATTTCCTTCATTGTACCAATTTCAGTATTATGCAGAGGTGCAACAAAATGAAATCAGATTTGATTTGTTTAAATTCTTTTATGTGGAAACAGAAAAAAAAAGTTAACAAGGAGCAACAAAACTGCATCATTTTCTTTATGCAAATGAAATGGTGACAGTACAATTACAGCAATTAGAGCAAACTAAAGGGACGTCTGGGGACCCTCCGAGAATTAGAGAAGAATACTGACTCTTTCTTCAAAGGTAATTAGTCTTCATATTGTAGTGCATCACTCAGTCCATTCCCATTACACTACTGGGACCGCATACATGGACATGGCTAATAGAGTTTGTTAATGAGCCAATAATTCATTATAAAGCTTCAGAAAAAAACATATATATATATAGATATATACACACACACATACACATACCTTTTTTCTGAGTATTGATTCGTGTGTCTGCCAAGAGATGTTATACGTTCTGTCAACAGAGTTCAAGAGTATGAAAAATGTACAGTATGTTTTAGACAAGGGCCGTCAAAGTTTCAAATGAGCTGGCTGAATGTGTCAAAGTGTCCTTCTAGCTGCAGCTAAATCAGAAACGGCGCTTCAATTCCAGACCTTATCTAGAGGGGGAATGCCCTCTTTGTCCCCTGCCACCTGGTCAAAATATAAACAGCTGACTTGCTCCTGACCTCTACAGGGGCAATAAATCACAGATCGCCCCTCACACAGTTACTACCGTCTATGGAAGTTTTACGGCAAAATTCCAACAGCTTTATTTTGGTGCGCAGTGCGCCCGTCTTTTATTTACTTGTTACCTCTTTTCGTTCGGCACAACCTCTCCAATCTGAGAGGAGAGCTTAGCGGCACGCGGCGCACTACACCCCTATTTACTGCACAAAAGCAATCCCACAAAAGAAGATCAGCCCCTTGCGTTTTGTGCGAAAGGCCAGAGACGGGACACACGTAAATAAATCTTGGGTCACATCACGCGTAACCTTACATAAATAAGCTCTGGAGGGAAGTGTCAGACGAACGCTGCATCTCTCCGTGCCGTGCGCTGCTCTGCTGCATGGCTACAGCCTCCTTCCCATCTCAGAGATGAGACCCAGCCAGCACACAGGCACATTTTTTTCCTCTTCCACTCAACACAGTTTCTTCCACAATTTTAATGCACACTAACAAGATGAAAATAGCCGTTTCCACAGGCAGAATAAGTAATATGAGATGTTAAAAGCTAGAGCATTTACAAATATCCAATTTTTAGGATAACTATTATACCTAGTTTGCCAGCTTCATTTTTACTCATGTGGCAACATTATGTATGGGCCTTACAGGGTCTATTAGGGGCATCAGTGGGTTTTACTGCCATCAATTCCCTCCATGTTTAATTAAAAACTGCAGAAAGTTTCCCATCTGTAATGACAGTGCCTGCAGAACACTGGAGCCTCTTATTATACTACCTGTGCTTCCTCCTTGCTCATTCTCCTAACCTTAAACCCTCACTCTCCTGCTCATACTCCTACCCTTAAACCCTCACTCTCCTGCTCATTCTCCTAACCTTAAACCCTCACTCTCCTGCTCATACTCCTACCCTTAAACCCTCACTCTCCTGCTCATTCCCTTAACCTTAAGCCCTCACTCTCCTGCTCATTCTCCTAACCTTAAACCCTCACTCTCCTGCTCATTCCCCTACCCTTAAACCCTCACTCTCCTGCTCATTCCCTTAACCTTAAACCCTCACTCTCCTGCTCATTCTCCTAACCATAAACCCTCACTCTCCTGTTGACAGGATTCACTTTAAGCTCCCAGAGGCATGCTTCATCTCGGAACATGAAGCAAATATGCTTATCAGATCTTAATCCCAAACAGAGAAAGCTGTTATAATCATTACACACCAGTTTCATTCATCAGAACATGAATATAGTTATTTTCTTCCTATTCAATACAAAATGATTAAACATGATTAAAATCCACTTATGATATGGAAAAGAATAGATCATTAAACAGTACAGTTTTGGGGTATGCACTATAAGTTCTGCTCAGTTTATAAACAGTTACACTTAATCTTCTGTGTAGAGACACCAATCTGACTCAGTCAGTAAAGGTGTTCACCATGGGTAGATGCTGGGCCCTGTAGGTTTCCAGCTATGGCCATGTCATTCGCTAGCTAGGACCTTAATCTTCTGCAAGTCAACATAATTGGGAAAGAGGCACAAATGGCAAAGAGGGGGAATAATAGTTTAAAAACATTTCCTGAAAAGTATAGCTCATAGTTAAGTACTTTGAACTAAAAAGAGAATAATCCTAAAATAAACATTTCTTTTTGGTTAGAAATATAAACTACCAGATTAATCCTGAACGGCTTTGGCCAAATTCATTTCAATTCCATTTTGAGATCTTGAAGCTGATTAAACTGTAGCCATTAGAAACTACACCAGCATGTTATTTAAAAAAACAGCAGCTGTGATGATATTATCTTCACAATTAAGTCTACAGATAAAACCACACAAACCTCACACCTTTTATTATAATGTATAATGTTCCCTTAACCATATGCTTTTCTTTTCTTTACCTTCTTGGAAAATGAATGTCCTGTTTTCCCATCTAGCTAATAGACCTGTGCATGTATGAATGAAAGCTGTAAGAAAAAAAAAAAAAAAAGAAGTGAAAGAAAAAAATGAAAAAGGTGAAAATGCTAATACATGGCCCTATTTCATTTTCCCTAAAAATATACAGCAGATGAATGATGGCTGTGAAAGCCAACAAATAGTTGTTGGCAGTAGACATAAATAACAGGCATCATTTAACTGCAAGATGTATTGAACCAGGCAAACACAAATGATGCATTTAACGGGTAAAGGTTTTTTTTTTTTTTTTTTTTTTGCCTCGTCAAATTTTATGACCGTAACAATATAATCTAATTGAATACAATCTGATATATATGTTTAATACAAAAATGAATATACCACGGCAACAGAGCAAATAAGAGACACCCTGACACAGTGAAAACTGAGTTTGACAGAGAAGTCAAGGCTCTGCACCTGCAGTTTCTCTGGTAATACGACAGGTGAAGTTGGAAAAAATGGAATGCCGGGTTCTAATTTCAAATTGAATTACAGAGAGCCTTTATGTTTCCTGCTCTCTTGCATATTTTATGCCAGAAAATATGAAAACTGGGATTGAACCCAGCTCTGCTTACGCTTGGTTGAACCTGGGTTTCATATGTTCTGTGACTGCAGACATGTATTTCTCTCTCTGATATCCACAATTCCACCCACTGGCTTGAAACTTGAAGACCAAACTTAAGGAGATTCTCTTATCCAGAATGATTTACCTAGCGAACATTTCTATACACTGTCCATTTACACACTTCATGTGAAGTACTTTGCTTGAGACAATGCCATGGCTGGGAATTGAACCCACAACCTCTGAGTTACAAGGCCAGCTCCCTAACCATTATACAACACAGAAAAATAATTCAAATTTCTTCCTTTATCTCCAAATAAATGGTAATTAGCATTCTGATTTCTGAGATTATTCTGTCCTCATGAATCATTAACTATTTAGAGCTGAATCTCTGAGACAGACTCCCATTCCAGATGAGCAGTCAGAGGACACATAAATAATTAATATATTGTATGTTTTTGTGTTTACAGCACAAGAAAAAAAAAAACACGACATAACCATTGCATTCCTGGTGTAAACATCTCTGTCAGCCCTTGAGGAAAGAAGAAAGCTGGCCACATGTTTCATTTCATGGCGTGTTATTCTCTCCCTCGCCGACATATAAGCACACAGATACACATAACGCAAGCGCGCCCAATACATGCAGAGCGGCCATTAACTCCCAGGCGACAGAATGCCGTGCGTCTCATTCACAGGGCCGGCATTAGCACCTGTACAGCCAGAAGCTTGGAACAAAGCAATTCCATGCCAGTAAAATCTAGGGCTATAAAATGAAATAGGCCATACAGCTTGACATGGCTATTCATCGATCTATTTACTTCCAGGCCACAGAGAGGAGTGCTCCATTTTCTGATGGCTGACAAGACACCCCCCACACCTCCAGGGTCTGCAGGAAGGGGCTTCTGTATGGTGGTTTTGCTTGATTTTTAGGGGCCTCAGGTTGAAGGGGGTGGGGGGGGTGAGCATCAAGACTGCTCCCCCTCTGACCCCTTCACCCCCACCACTGTGTCATGTCTCACGGGGGGGGGGGTGGGGGTGAAGGGGGAGGAAGGTCCAGCATGACACACTCGAAGCTCCAGGATCAGGACTACGCTAGATGGGTGTGGCGTGAGGGACCGCTTCCCACCCCCCAACCCCCCCCCCCCGCTAGTGGCCCAGTCATGCATGCAGGTGCCCCCAGCGCTGTGAGCACACTGTACATTACCAGCAGCTGAGCAGACTATGGTGAACACCAACACAGCAGGGCGACACATGCAAGCATCACAGGTTTTTATTCTTGGTTCAGAGCCTGCTCCTGAATCCCAGTCTTTGAAATATATAACAAATATATAAAGAAATATATATATATACACAGAAATATTATATATTAAAAGAAATACATCCAAAATTAGATCACTCTTATCATTACAAGAAGAAGTCATACATAGATTTGTATATTCGTGTTTGGAAATACTGCAATTCCCCATATACTTGTTTAAGCCGTCTAGGCATGGCCTGGCTCCAAGCAGTACAAAATTCAACTTCAGTGCCGGTAAATATGGATGAGTAGTACATCACGTCAGATCGCTCAGATTTTAGCCTCCTTACACTGGCTACCAGATGAATTTCCTGCTTGATTTAAAAAAGGTACTAATTGCTAACAGTTTTAACGTGGTTTGACATCAGAATACATGACCGAGCTTGTCACCTTACCAAACTAATTGCCCTCTCAGGTCGTCAGATAAATCACAGATAAATCCCAGACGGTTGAAGAGTAAGGGAGGTTACGCATTTCAGTCACACCCTCTGGGCTTCATTTGGACATTACAGCGGCTGTGTCGATGCCATCATTCAGGACCAAGTTTAAGACAAATTTTCAACATAATATCTTATGATACCTCTTAATTTGTTTTCTTGTTTTTTTTTTTATTTTACTGTCTGCATATTATAATTGCTTTTATTATCAGTAAACACAATCAACGTACCTCATTCTGTTTTGATGTTTTTTGGTATTGTGTTTTCCATTATTTCAAATCAATTGTTTGCTGAAGCACTTTGTCCTACGTTGTTTGAAAGGCGCTATATAAATAAATAAATCTGCGAGTCCCTCGATCGCTGGGGCGCAGAAACTGTCAGTGTCTCATTCTCCACACACCTACCCAGGCGGCTGCTCCCTGCCCTGTTATTCACAATCTCATAACAGGAAAAATGGGGTAAAAAATACGGCTAAAAAGACCAGGATAGAAAAAAAAAACAAAGCACAAAATGTGCAAGGCTGTCTTTTTTCAGAAAGTCTAGTTTTGCTTTAATAGCTTGGCTTTTCAATCAAATTCTAAACAATGAAACTGAAACCATGCACAAATTGTACAGAAACACTAATATGGATCCTTTTTTTTCTTTCAGAGATCAGAGGGAAAAGCCAGCTTTGTTACCGGCTGTGTTCCGGAATTCTCCATTCAGTCTGGTGAAGAGCTCTGATTGGTGGGGCAAGGCTGCTTCCCCTGACGTGAGGAGGACTACGGGGTTCTAGAACACACTTCGGAATTCCGAACAACGCATGCGCCTGTTCAAGACATATCATGCAAGATTTATCCTTTAATATTTCACCTTTAATACTAAACCAATAGATTGCACTCAAGAAAATCTAACTTTACAGGCCTGGCTGAATATAGCATTCTCACATTAGCACGGTGATTCTGTTCACCTGTTTAAGCCATCACTGTGGCTTTCAGGTGCAGCGCTGTGTTTGCTCCACATAAATCTGACCGTTAGCATTTAGAAGAGCAGGCGGCTTCAGTCCAAATTGTTGACACCTGAAAAGCCCTGGGGGGTTTTTGGGGGTTATCCGAGAGCACCATGAAAACGGCTCTGCTTATTGACCAAGCCTCCAGGTTAAAAGAGCACAGTGACCCCCTGAGCCACTCGACTCCATTCTGAGCTGAATTTTGTAAGCACCTCTCTGGTTTGGCCGTACCTCTCAGAGTAGTCATTCACAGGTATTCACAGCACTGGACAGAGAAACGGACTGCTGTGAAGTGGCCACCACTCCATATTCTAAATGCAATACATTTTCCAGCCATGGGAAACATATTTACTGAAAATTACATCAAATCTCTCTCCTCTCTATTCTGGGGCCTTGTGAAACTTTAACATTAGTGGTCAATATTTAGTTCTGATTTCCAACATTCAGAGGTGCTTTGAGGTACAAATCTACTACCTGAAAGATGCTTGTGGCTTGAACTCATGTGAGGACATACGTTTTGCTTCAAATGTATATCTCATAAATAAATCATTTTTTCCCCCTTGAAAGGGTAAAGTTGAATTTAATGGCTTTATAAATCATCATCCTTCCATTTTTTTAGATAGATAGATAGATAGAAAGATGCTGCTAAATTAATTCAATACAGCTTTAACTGGATTCTGCAGCAAACGGGAATAGCCATCTCTCTACAACTAAATCAACATCAGATGATAGTGTTCCACTGGGTGTGCATCAACACCGTATCCTCAGTCAAAACCACTGTTCTCAGTCCCCTGTGGAGGGTCTAATGCAACGCTAGCATCTTCATTTCTGTTGTAGTCTACTGTAGCGTGAAAATCCAATCCTCAATTTCAGCACAGACATGTGAAAGGTTTCTAAAAAGAATAACTACACCACAGTTGTGGCGTGCTAATGCCCCCGAAAAACAGTTGAGGATGATGTCTTGTGTCATGTGATTCTGACTCTCTCTAACCAGCAAAGAAAATGAACTGAAGTAAAAATAAATAAATAAATCAAAAAAAGAATAAAAACAGATCTGGAAAAAATAATGATTTAATGTAACATTACAGCATGTAAGTGCTGTCACTCCTGCCTTAACGGAGCAGAGCCATCTCAGCTGGGTGTTGATCTTGTCAGGAAGATAATGCGATGAGATTCGGTTACAGTACAATGGCCTCGGTGCAGCACAGGTGTTGTCCAACACATGTAACTGCTTGGTGCCTCTATGTGCCTCAATCAATCCAATCTGTCTGCTGCAACGATTCCCCGCAGCAGCCAGGGGAGAGGACTCAGCTGCCAGGCCATGGCTAAGTGCACCAATGGTTTCAAAAAATGATAGTGTGATGGGATGCAGTAGCATTTGTGCAGTGTGTTACAATGACACTAGTGTTTGTGCAGTGTGTTATAATGACACTAGCGTTTGTGCAGTGTGTTATAATGACAGTAGCGTCAGTGCAGTGTGTTATAATGACAGTAGCGTCTGTGCAGTGTGTTATAATGACAGGAGCGTCTGTGCAGTGTGTTATCATGACACTAGCGTTTGTGCAGTGTGTTATATTGACAGTAGCTTTTGTGCAGTGTGTTATCATGACAGCAGTGTATGTGCAGTGTGTTATAATGACAGCAGTGTTTGCGCAGTGTGTTATAATGACAGCAGTGTATGTGCAGTGTGTTATAATGACAGCAGTGTTGGTGCAGTGTGTTATAATGACAAGAGCGTTGGTGCAGTGTGTTATAATGACAGCAGTGTTTTTGCAGTGTGTTGTAATGTGACGATACAAGTATGGCATCTGGTTTGAAATGAATGTGACACTAATTCTGAAGTAAGAAATGGAGAACGTTCGGTTTGTATTTGGAAAGGAAAGGAACAAGGGATTTGACTATTTAAAACCATGAAAGATAGCGGACCCTGAGGACCACATCAAACTGTGGAATGAAGCAAGGATGTGGGGTGACAAATGGAATTTTAGAGCAGGAAGTGAAAATCAAAGGCATTTCCTCTACAAAGAGCCGAGGAGGAACTCCCTGGCCATGTTGATGAAGCAGACTGTCTCGGATGCTTCTGCAAACAGCTCGATGAGGAGCCTGAATCAATAACCCAGCGTTTACTAAAATCTGCACGACTGTGCAAATGGACAGCAGTTGGATCCGAACACATTTTGCCACTGCTGTGCCGGATACAGAAAAGGGTTAAACATATCACCCATGGAATAAATGGAAAACATTTTAAAAACATGTCAGGTTGGTAAAAAAGAAAAAGAGACATTGTGTGGTACAAAGACTTGTAGTACAAATGAAACTTCTGAAAGCTGTGAGATTGGGGCTGTGAGATTGGAGCTCAGAGTAAAATGGATGACCAGTGTTCTTTCCCATAGTGCATCTCTCCCTTCTTCTACCATTTGGTTGTTTCCCACATATTCATGGAGAAGGATGAGGTCTCCTGGTCCATCTGAGGAGACAGATTTACCATCTATTTTGGACAGCAGCAGTTGGAGCGATCTTTGAGTAGACCCAGCCACTCCATAGATTGTAAAATACTTATTTTAAAATTGCTTGCTCGTGTCATATACTGGCATCATGAGAAACATACAAATATTCCTTAGAGCAGTCATCCCCCTGCAGGGAAACAATTTTCCCATCATAAGTAAAGTGTACGTTGCATGCTTTTAAATTAATGGGACTCTATTTAATGTGACTAAGACCATATCACTTACTGAAGGAGTAAGAGAAATGAGGGGGAGCTTTCATTCAAGCTAGGGCATTGACTTCTGTGGGCTTACCACTTCACTCTCTATTCCTCTTTCTTACTTATTTTTTTTTTTTTTCATTTTTGTTCTCACTCTCTGATTTAGTTCCAGTGAAGTGAGCTTCAAAAATCTAGGATCAAAAACATGTTGGCACCACATCTTTCACCAAGTAACACCTGGTGGAGAGCATAGCCCCTTGTCTCCTTCCCCTGTTCAGATTCCAGCTTCCTCGCCCACTGCTCCTTCAGGGTGCGTATTTAAAAGGAAACTTATGAACTGATAATCCCCTCTATTTTTGATTAACTTTTATTCTTTCCAGCTGCATGACATGAATATTCATGCGCAGAGCGATCTGTGAAAGTGGCTTTGTTAGTGAAACCAATCCTCGAGCTGATGACTGGGGCCAGCCACGGCGCAGGAGAGACTTTTTCCATAAGTTTCCAGGATGCTGTTCCCTGTGAGCAAAAACCAAAACGCTCTGCTTTTCATACCCTAACAAAAACACAAGGGGAGCTTTAAATCGCAATTTCAGTGTATTTCTACTTATCGGGAAGGGAAAAAATGATCCTTTAAATGTTGTTATTTTACGTCCTAGTTTTTTTTTTTTTTTCCCTTAAACAAGAAAGCTATGAGTGCAGAATTAAGAAAAGAAGGGGGGAAAGATTAATGTGGATAAAATTGATTTCTTAAGCTTCTCTCTTTTCATGCGAGCAGTAGTCGAACAGGATTTATTAAAGCTCCTGAGATGCCCATCTGGTGGGAGAACGCCCTCTCTGAGCCGGGGATGAGCCCTGAAACCTGGGCACCGCCGGGTCCCCTCCAGCCTCTGCCATCCTCCAACTGGGCCAGAGCACCACTGCTGGAGTGTGAGTGTGTGTGTGTGTGTGTGTGTGTGTGAGTGTGTGTGAGTGTGTGTGTGTGTGTATGTGTGTGTGTGTGAGAGAGTAAGTGTGTGTGTGTGAGTGTGTGTGTATTTGTGTGTTCATGGGTGTGTGTGAGTGTGTGTGTGTGTGTGTGCGTGTGTGTGTGTTAGAGAGCAAGTATGTGTGTGTGTGTTCATGGGTGTGTGTGAGAGAGTATGTATGAGTGATTGAGTGTGATCATGGGTGTGTGTGTGTGTGTGTGTGTGTGTGTGTGTGTGTGTGTGTGTGTGTGTGTGTGTGTGTGTGTGTGTGTGTGTGTGTTCACGCATGTGTGCATGCCCGTGCTGGGGGTGGAGCCAGCTGGCTGCCGCTGCCCTCCGGAAGCAGAGTAAGCAGGGGGGAGAGTGGCCCGGCCCTGGGGCTGCACTGGAGCTGCTGTTCCAGGCTGGGCACACAGGCTGCTGGGCAGGCAGCGGAGTCAAGGAGAGCAGCCGGAAAAGGTGGCTCCCTGCCACAGCAGCGAGGCATGGAGCGCAGCGTATGACTGACTTACATATGGCCTGAAGAATATGGCCATATGTAAGTATATGTTATAAATATATAAACTGAACAACTATATTCACGATGACATTCATTAAACAAGGAAAACTATAAGGAAAGAGGGACAGTGGCAACAAACTGAATACATATACATACATGTATATGTATATGTATATGTATTTATATAAACTCACAGGGCAACGAATATCCATATTTTCTTTAGTGTTCCCATTACTTAATGTGCCCTCTGTATATGCATGTATTACTGGTATTATATGTATTATTATTTAATAAATATATAAAAATAATGGTTGAACCCAGCATGGTATGCCTGTTGAGGACAGAGGTGTATTAGTGAAATTAGCGCCCTGCGCTGCTGCTGGAGCTGCTGCTTCCTCCAGGGCTCCCTGAAAAAGCCTGCAGGAGCAGAGCGGAGCCAGCTCATTATAGCACAGGTGTGCCTTACACAGGTTCTGCTCCTGCTCCACACCGAGCAGGAATGCCTCCTCCAGAGAGCCCGCCTCCGCCTCCAGACCTCCGCCTCCACCCGAGTCTCGGGAGGAGGAAAGCCAGGGTGACATGGATTATGCGGAACGATCATATTAAGCTGATAACGGCGCGTGCGGTTCGGCGGCGGCACGGGGACTGACCTTGGGAAGAGGCTTCCTCCTCCCCCAGCCCTAAAGCCCTCCACCTTAATGAGCACTTCAGCAGGGAATGAGCCTCACACACACATGGGAGCTGTTGACTTGCATTGTTAATTCCATTAGCCCTTTGGCATCTCCTTTAATATTTAACAGTCGGAGCTAAACTGTCCCTCACGAAAACTCGAGGCGTTCGTGGTGGCGGGAGAACAATTTCTATCCTCGATTTTCATCTTGTAAATTTGTGGCGGGAAATTATTTCGCCCACAATTAATAGTGCTGACCTGAAATACACAACCGCGGCCCTGCACTGGCCCCTTGCTTATAACAAAATATACCGTCTGAAAAGGAAGCAGGCCGCAGCTGGAGCAGAAACAAAATGACCAGAAACTGAGGTTTAAGGGTGTCAAAGGGACTACTGTCAGCTCCTGCAGAACTCAACTGACCAATCAATACCAGGAACGTCTTAGCTGATTGGTGCCATCCAGCACTGTCATCAACAGAAAGCCCTTTAGCAATGCAGACCGGGGCATAGCCAGGACTGGAACCTGCATGACTTTATCATGATCTGTCACTCAGGAACCTATCCTTCTGCATCTTATAAAAATGTATTTATAAAAAAAATGTTTTCTGCTGGGTGGGGTTGGTGCATCTTAAGCACTTGATCAGATGCTCTAATGAGCTCCTCAAACAAGAGGGTAATCCAGCCAGCAGCACGGCTCGCTGAGGTCAGGAGCCCCATGGGAGTGTTGAGCCACAGCAACACAGGCAGAGCCACTGCAGTCCACAGGCTTGTTCCCACCCCACTGCACAAGACCAGCACCCCTCGGGTAGAGTAGGCATCTGCAATGCAAGTACTATAGTGCAATGAAATCTGCTGAGCTGCTGCACTGTGCTGGTGGAAGAGGAATCAGCTGGCTACATGCATATCCGAGGAACTAGCTAGCTGACAGAGAATGTTCCAGTGGTGGTTATTGGTTACTCCAAATAGGAGATAAAACGGTCCTTTAAAAAAAAAAAAAAAAACAGAAAGAAAGAAAAGAGAAAATCGAGTTCTACTGCATGATAGTTATGTATAACGGCTGTTTTTCCGGTCCGCAGAACAATAGCGTTGGTCTCCTTAAATTCAATTTACAACGAGACAAAATCATCGCGCTGCTGCAGTGGAATATTCAGTCCCACGGCCCGCAGTTGAGTGCCATCGCCGCATATGTAGCCATTGTGCTGTTTCATGCATAGAGATGCTTGTAAATGAGTTCTATTAAGCATTGGGTGCAAAGGCAGCCCCCCCCACCCCCACCCACTCCCCAGGTTTATCCAATCATTTGCATGTAAAAAGTTGAGAAAATTGAGGGTATCCACAGAGTTCCACTCTGGCGGTGCGGTTGAACCCCAGCAGTAAAATCTTGGCACAATAGCACTGGAGCCTTTTTTCATTTACCATTCAGAACGAATCTGACTGCGCCAGGCAGAAAATAAATTCTGACTTGTAAGTAAATACATGTAATTGAAGCAGTGGACTGTTGAAAATGCATCAAGTGCAGGCCCTTTTTATTACAGGATATTTATCTCTTCCCTCACAAACAAAAGGCCAAGGGAGGGAGAAAATGCAGAGTGTGTGTGTGTGTGTGTGTGTGTGTGTGTGTGTGTGTGTGTGTGTGTGTGTGTGTGTGTGTGTGTGTGTGTGTGTTTGTCTATATTTGAGTGCATGTGTGTGTGTGTGTGTGTGTCAGTGCGAATATGTGACTGCATGAGTGTGTTTGTGTGTGTGTGTGTGTTTGTGTGTGTGTGTGTGCACCTACATGGGTATGTCTATGCATTTGTGGGTGTTTTTGGGTGTGTGTGTGTGTATATACATGCATATATCAATCTGTGTGTGTGTGTATTTGTATTGAGATTGTGAATGTGTGTGTGTGTCTGTGTGTCTGTGTACATGCATATGCCAGTCTATGTGTGTGTGTGTGTGTGTGTGTGTGTGTGTGCATTAGTGTATCTGTATAGTGATTTTGAATGTGTGTTTGTGTGTGTATATGTATGTGTCAGACTGTGTGTGAGAGTGTGAATGTGTGTGTATTTTTGTATTGAGTGTGTGGATGTGTGTGTATTTTTGCATTGAGAGTGTGAATGCGTGTCTGTGTGTACATGCATGTGTCAGACTGTGTGAGAGTGTGAATGTGTGTGTATTTTTGTATTGAGTGTGTGGATGTGTGTGTATTTTTGCATTGAGAGTGTGAATGTGTGTCTGTGTGTGTACATGCATGTGTCAGACTGTGTGTGAGAGTGTGAATGTGTGTGTATTTTTGTATTGAGTGTGTGGATGTGTGTGTATCTTTGCATTGAGAGTGTGAATGTCTGTGTGTGTACATGTCTGTGTGTGAGAGTGTGAATGCGTGTCTGTGTGTGTACATGCATGTGTCAGACTGTGTGTGAGTGTGTGGATGTGTGTGTATTTTTGCATTGAGAGTGTGAATGTGTGTGTGTGTGTACATGCATGTGTCAGACTGTGTGTGAGAGTGTGAATGTGTGTGTATTTTTGCATGTGTGTGTGTGTGTGTGACATGCATGCGTCAAACTGTGTGTGAGAGTGTGAATGTGTGTGTATTTTTGTATTGAGAGTGTGGATGTGTGTGTATTCTTGCATTGAGTGTGTGAATGTGTGTCTGTGTGTGTACATGCATGTGTCAAACTGTGTGTGAGAGTGTGAATGTCTGTGTGTATTTTTGTATTGAGAGTGTGGATGTGTGTGTATTCTTGCATTGAGTGTGTGAATGTGTGTCTGTGTGTGTACATGCATGTGTCAGACTGTGTGTGAGAGTGTGAACGTGTGTGTATTTTTGTATTGAGTGTGTGGATGTGTGTGTATTTTTGCATTGAGAGTGTGAATGTGTGTCTGTGTGTGTACATGCATGTGTCAGACTGTGCGTGAGAGTGTGAATGTGTGTGTGTGTGTACATGCATGTGTCAGACTGTGTGTGAGTGTGTGAATGTGTGTGTGTGTGTACATGTACATGCATGTGTCAGACTGTGTGTGAGAGTGTGAATGTGTGTGTGTGTGTGTACATGCATGTGTCGTGTACATGCATGTGTCAGACTGTGTGTGAGAGTGTGTGTGTGTGTGTGTACATGCATGTGTCAGACTGTGTGTGAGAGTGTGAATGTGTGTGTGTGTGTGTGTGTGTCAGACTGTGTGTGAGAGTGTGTGTGTGTGTGTGTGTGTGTGTACATGCATGTGTCAGACTGTGTGTGAGAGTGTGAATGTGTGTGTGTGTGTACATGCATGTGTCAGACTGTGTGTGTGTGAACATGTGTGTGTGTGTGTGTGTGTGTACATGCATGTGTCAGACTGTGTGTGAGAGTGTGAACGTGTGTGTGTGTGTACATGCATGTGTCAGACTGTGTGAGAGTGTGAACATGTGTGTGTGTGTGTACATGCCTGTGTCAGACTGTGTGAGAGTGTGAATGTGTGTGTGTGTGTGTGTACATGCATGTGTCAGACTGTGTGTGAGAGTGTGAACATGTGTGTGTGTGTGTGTACATGCCTGTGTCAGACTGTGTGAGAGTGTGAATGTGTGTGTGTGTGTGTACATGCATGTGTCAGACTGTGTGTGAGAGTGTGAACATGTGTGTGTGTGTGTGTACATGCCTGTGTCAGACTGTGTGAGTGTGAATGTGTGTGTGTGTGTGTGTACATGCATGTGTCAGACTGTGTGTGAGTGTGAACGTGTGTGTGTGTGTGTGTACATGCATGTGTCAGACTGTGTGTGAGAGTGTGAACGTGTGTGTGTGTGTGTACATGCATGTGTCAGACTGTGTGAGAGTGTGAACGTGTGTGTGTGTGTGTGTGTACATGCATGTGTCAGACTGTGTGTGAGAGTGTGAACGTGTGTGTGTGTGTACATGCATGTGTCAGACTGTGTGTGAGTGTGAATGCGTGTCTGTGTGTGTGTACATGCATGTGTCAGACTGTGTGTGAGAGTGTGAACGTGTGTGTGTGTGTGTGTGTGTGTACATGCATGTGTCAGACTGTGTGTGAGAGCGTGAACGTGTGTGTGTAATAGCTGCCCCTTATCATTACAAGAGTGACACTAATGCAGGAGTGCAGCACAGTACGAAGGACAAACCTGGGGATATCGTGCGTGACATTGGACGTTTCTGGCTAAGTAATGACTGCGGAGCTGTGACACGATTGTTGCCGGTGACGACGCTTTCGCTGCCACCTCTTTATTTATGTGAAGACTCCCCGTAACTGATATGAGGTAGCAGTGGCTCTGTGACAGAGCTCGGCGCAGAGTATTTTTCGACAGCGCTCCCTGACATTTAGCTCTCATTTATGGAATTAACGCTCAGCGGCCATATCTACTCTTAATGAAAAAAAGCAGCTCTTTGAATACAGGAGAGAGAATGGCAGGGCTCTTTCCTGCAGCTCAGCGGCTGAGGTCATGCAGGATTTTTCCAGCATCTTACAAAGTTCAGACACGGGCCACATTCACCTCCAGTAAAACTAATAATAACCTCTAATTGAGCAATAATCCCACCCAACTGGGTCCGAGGCCGGCCAGATAATGACCAATTGTCAGTTGACACCATGAGACGATTTACAAAAGAACCGCAGTCTTAAACGCCAGATGCGGAGCGGATTCAAGGGGATTACTGAAAACAATCCAAAATGAAACCCCCGCGCATTGATTCCAGCGTTACCCTGCAATTATATGGACCAGACGGAATGATGCTGCGGCTAAACTGCTAGCATCACAAATTCACATGGACTGCGAGGCATGCTTTTTCATGCACATCGTGCCACCCCGGGCACAGTCACAGCTATGGATGTTATTTACCTTCGTGTAAAATATGTCGCTCTTACAGCAAAGACTAAAAAGTCATTTTGCAAGCTGAATATACACCCTGTCTTCGGCAGAACTTCTGCATTGTTCTTGGTGATATACTGCTGAATCGTACAGTTAGAGGCTCAGACTGGCGAAACAGTAGCTCAGTAGCAGTGTGAATCAGGCAGTGTATGGGTTTCACTTTCCAATAGAAATGGACAGAAAGGGAAAAATACTCATTCTCAACCATTAATAAGCCTTGTCCTGAAATGGACTTTGTGAGGGAACACATGAAATCCGAAATTACCATATTTTCTATTAATGGGGAACATTTTTGAAACTCTATTATAAAACTCTGTAAAGTATCTAATTATTGCCTTTTTTGTTATCCATGTTTGGTAAAGCGCTTACTGAAACAGTGAATGGCCATTTATGAGCACATGAAGGTTTGAAATCATGACGGTTTGCTGATAAAACAATGTAGAGCGAGTTTTGATCACTTTTCAAAAACACCTTTTTTATAATAATGAAAGTGGAAAAGTTTTTTTTTTTTTTTTTAAACTTGGACTCAGACATGATAACTGTCAATTATGCAACTGGAACTTCATGGAGCCCGAAACACAGTCATTTTCTTCAAAACAGACAGTCTTCAAACAGGCTGTACAACGATAAAATGAACCCTACACAGATTCTGAGGTCCAGTACCTGAAGTTATTTCAATACAATTTCAGTTATTGCTCAGAGAACCCTTAAACTCACAGAGTGAAAGGATTACCAGATGAAGCTCTTTTTTTAAACATCCTTCCATTTCATGCTCTCTCTTTTGCCAGTAAGTCTGCGCTTTTTGCATTGTGGATTTGTCAGGTTTTGTTTGAGGATGTGCCAGCCATTAAAGAAAGCCACCATCACTATAAGCGAGGGCTACTTCCCACCCTGCGCTACTTCCACAAAAAAAAAAAAAAAAACCTCACCCTCTCCAGCTCTTCGAAACATGTAGCTAAATAGAAATTATACTTATGGGTGCTACAGTGCGCCACACGAAATCCGATTCAGTTCAAAGAGTTCTTAAAGTAAATTTTGGCAAGTCATTGCCAGACTATATAAAAAGTTTGAGTGGTTTTATGACATTGCCAGTTGAAGAACTCCGCACTGGCCTTCATCCTGTGTTGGAAAAATACTGCTCCACCGGTGCTCATACCGCGCCGTGGCTATGCACAGGAACACTGGAGCGCTCATACCGCGCCGTGGCTACACACAGGAACACTGGCTACGCAAAGGAACACTGGAGTGCTCATACCGAGCCATGGCTACACACAGGAACACTGGAACGCTCATACCGCGCCATGGCTACACACAGGAACACTGGAGCGCTCATACCGTGCCATGGCTACACACAGGAACACTGGAACGCTCATACCGCGCCGTGGCTACACACAGGAACACTGGACGCTCATACCGCCGTGGCTACTCACAGGAACACTGGAGCGCTCATACCGCACCATGGCTACGCACAGGAACACTGGAGCGCTCATACCGCGCCGTGGCTACGCACAGGAACACTGGAGCGCTCATACCGCGCCGTGGCTACGCACAGGAACACTGGAACGCTCATACCGCGCCATGGCTACGCACAGGAACACTGGAGCGCTCATACCGCGCCGTGGCTACGCACAGGAACACTGGAACGCTCATGCCGCACCATGGCTACGCACAGGAACACTGGAGCGCTCATGCCGCACCATGGCTACGCACAGGAACACTGGAGTGCTCATACTGCGCCGTGGCTACGCACAGGAACACTGGAGTCAGAGCACGTGCAAACAGCTGAGTTCGCCGGTGAATGGGCGCCACGCTAATTCTCACGTTGCTTCAGAAAATAGCTCACAAAACCCTGAGCGTTATGGGCATGGACTTTGATCAAAACCTTGTCATGGGGGGGGGGGTGGGGGGGGGGGGACGGGCTAAGCCATTATCCAGAGAAGTCTAAGACACTGGAAGCGCAGGAGAACAACATGGAGTCCTGCTGAGTTCCTCCTCCTCAGCTTCCTCCGGCTGCTTCCTTTCGCTTTCCCATGCTGCGTGACGTAAAGCCGAACCCCGCACGCTGGAATCGATCCAAGGCGAGATTGAAAAATTAAATTATGATTTTTCTAGCAAACAATTTAATCCCCCCTCTCTTTGTTCATTCATTATTTGTGCTTTTAATTAAAAAAAATTCTAATATTCTCTTTTATGTGGTTACCAATACTTGATGTTCTGGATTAACAGTGGTGGAGTAGGGGCTTTGCTTGTTTTTAATAAAACGTTTGAGGATTAAATCATTCAAATTTACCAAGATCTGAATATAAAGACCCTCAGTTCAGGCAAACGTTGAAAACAAATAAGCCCTTGGCAGTCTCAGCTCCCGTTTCATTCTTTAGAAAATTAGACAACAAAAACATAAATAAATACACCCAACAGCCATATGACCAAATTCATAACATCAAAATACCTCTGAACATTCACCGCATACACAGATATTTATATGTGCATACATGCATAAATACATAAATCCACACATACATACATAATAATGTATGTTTGCACACATTACAGGTAAACTGACTGCACTTAGTGTTTAGAAAAATACTATTAATTAGTGGCCTTAATGAGCGTTCTTATGGTCTGCCACAGCAGAAAGCACATAAAAAGACACCGTCATCACTAATTCAACATGGCAGCCCTACGGATCACCATCTGCTGCTCAAGAAACTGTTAATAAAGTCACAATTATCTTTTTGTAAGCACTTTATTGAGAATAAAATTTGCAAATTAATTAGCTGAGAACAGAGTCCACGGAAAGCAGGCCAAATCACCAGACAGGCAGGAAGGCACAAGCAATTTGGTTCTGCAACATTCTGCAACCAAACAAAAACTGTTATGCTGATGATAATTTGGGGTTTTTTTTTCCACAGAGCAGATCGTTTGAGACAAAGGCTTTGTCTCCATCGTGTCTCTCAAACGCTTACAATCCCAGTCCGCGCACACAAACACAAACGCAAACACAAACACAAGCGCGGCGCATATTGTGTGCATTCGCATTCACTGGATACTTCTCCACCACCATTCATTATTGGATTCAGAATGTATTTACAATTACTGTTAATGACTACATAAGGGAAAAGAAATGAGCAACATATGAGAGGAGACAGCAACAAACAAGCCCAACAACCTCCCACTAAGCCTTTCAGTATATACTGCATAGTATGTCAGTTAATAGTATATACTCACACTCTACTTTTCTATGTATACACAAGGGTGTTACCAACAAATTAGCACATGTTGTTGCTGCAATACTAATTAAAAGATGCATGCCAGTCTACCATTTGCTTAATAGCCCCTTTGCCTCTGCCCCTATCACCATCAACATTTTTTTTTTTTTTTGACATTTAGTGCATCCACAACATAAACGCAAACTGCCAAACCACGACTCGAAAATGTAGTTATTCCGCTGTGCCTGAGACCTTGAAAAGTTTAATTCATGCTGATTGTTCTGCTTCTCCACACCGGCGATCAATACAGCCCATTTCAGCATTTTCACTACCTTCAAACTTCTGATAAAAGCACACTCCCTTCCAGGGGCTTGGACAAAAAAAAAAAAAAACAAAACAGAGAGGCTCAAGGGTAGATGCGATAGAATGCCCGTATGCAAAGCGGGCACTGAATGAAAAATTACTGGAGGCACAAAATGAAGGTGGGATGCAAGGCCAAAACAGGCTGCTTTTTTAAGAAAGGAAAATAACCATGCAGGTGACACACAGGTAACCACATCCTAGATAATAAAAGGAGTAATCGCATCCAGCCTTATTTAGATCCAGAATCGTTAAACTGTCATTTTTATACTCATGATCTTACTCCCACTTCCAGCACTGGGGTCTGTAGCAAGCTGTAGCTCATGGGACTGAATGCACTGCCATGCCAAGATTATTTGATTCTCCAGAGAGAGAGTCTTGAATTAATCTGTTGCAATTGTTCCCTTCATAATCTGAAGAAAATATATAGTTGCAGGAGTAGCACCAATAAAACACAACAGCAACACATGCCTGGAAGTGTGTCATAGTCTTCCTAATGCACCTAGCGTTTGGTTTCGGCTTTCTCAGGTGGGTGGTGGGGGGGTGAGTACAGATAGATATAAGTTTTGCAGACCTTCACGTACTGTCAGGGATAAAAAGTGGGAGGCGTGACGCAGGATGACGCGCGCGAGTCGCACAATTGCGCCGGGGTGAGAGTGGAGGAAAGAGCCCCTCCGCTGATATGACAGCTGCATGTCACCATGCGGGATACGAGCCATTTCCCTGCCCTACTCGGAGCAGGATGTGTTGCGGCTGTCACTGCCGGCACCATGAAAGCGATCTGACAAAAGCGAGGGAGTTATCTCCCATCTGCCTGTCCGTCCTCCCATCCGCCCTATCTCAACTCTCATTTCAGTGTCCGTCCTCCCATCCGCCCAATCAGAACTCTCATTTCAGTGTCCGTCCTCCCATCCGCCCAATCAGAACTCTCATTTCAGTGTCCATCCTCCCATCCGCCCAATCAGAACTCTCATTTCAGTGTCCATCCTCCCATCCGCCCAATCAGAACTCTCATTTCAGTATCCGTCCTCCCATCCGCCCAATCAGAACTCAGTGTCCATCCTCCCAGCCCAATCAGTCATTTCAGTCCTCCCATCCGCCCAATCAGAACTCTCATTTCAGAGTCCGTCCTCCCAACCGCCCCATCAGAACTCTCATTTCTTCTCTCATGTGGAGGTGAAGGCTCCTGGGCAGGGACCAAAGAGATTCAGAATATAACTTTTTATTTATATATTCATTTTTTTGTCTGTACACTAAACAGATGGTAATTGCGACTCTGCGGAGGTTAAAGTAAATAAATGCTGAGATTAATTTCTGCGCTCGAATCTGTTCGGCTGACCTTCAGTGTTAACGGCAGAGAGGCCGGTTGGCGTGCGCCGAGCAGCGCTCACACAGCGCAGGTTCCTCCAGCCAGTAGCGTGGTTATCATACACGGTGTACCATGGCGGGGGGGTCGGGGGGTCGGGAAGGGGGTTTCGGGAAGGTAATCTGTAAAATGTTTTTGCAAATGTATTCTTGGAGGCTCTTATCTTTGACCATGACTGCCTACTCCCTCTGATTCTGCCTGCCCCACTCATGACCTCAAACGCCCAGTGCTTCTTCAGTTTCCACACTGACTGCTGCGATAGCGAGGAGAGATTCCTCTGGGAATTTAAGTACACAAGCCAGAGTATTTTTTTTTATTTATTATTTTTTTATCTTTTGACTTATTTTGAATAAAAAAAGGTAAGGTGCATTAACAACAAACCACCGCGGTGTCATCCGAATGCTGGAATTACGACTGGAAAAGCTCCGACATAGAGCTCCAGAGATTAGCCTCCCTGGCACAATTTATTTCCTATTTCAACCAGCCAACCGCCTTGAGGAGACTTCAACTCCACTTAAAAAACGGAAGTGCAGGGTAATTGTCCTCATTAGCATGATTTATTAACCATAAATTCTCTGCTGTTAAAGTATCTCTTTGAAAAACGGGCAAAGGATCTCCTTTTTAATCTTTAATTACCTCTTCTACACAATGATTCATATATTGGTGTAAGTTCACAGAGGGGATTGTTCCTCAGTTGCTTGATATTTAATGAAATGTGTGTGCACACGTATGCATAATCAGATTTGCAGTAAACAGCACCGCAAAATTAAATCTTTGTGTTGCTCATACCGTGGGCCCTAAATGGCATTTTCAAAATTACCTCATTTGTTTTATTTGGAAAATTTGTGCATACAACATTAATATTTCGACAAGCTCTCACTCTGAGACATGACTGACACTGTTGTAATGACATCCCAGCTAGTCGCGTTAAACATTTATATTGGTCGCAGTCAATAATTTACAATACAATACCTACTGTTTGAGAGTTTATTAACACAATTATGATCAATCGCAGTGGCGATGGTGGCCAAGTCATCTCAGTCTCACACAGGGAGAGTACACTTGCACAACAAACATTTAAACCATGCTTTATTTGTAATAAATACTGATAAAACATATCTGCTGTTAAAGTACCCTTGAGCTACAGTCAAGCTGTCCACTGTAATTCCAAAAAAAAAATAAATAAAATAAAAAACTTGATCTGTCTCTTTTATGTTGTATTGACCTAAACAGACACTGAGTATAATATTGCAGACGCTGACTGACTAGCCCTGTTGAAGATAAGGCTTTGCGAAATTAATAGTGCAATGAATTTTGTACAGATAACATGCACACACATTCCTCTCCTGTTTCCCCTCTCCTGTCGCTCTGTCTCCTGCGTGGTTTTCTGCCAGAGCTGTGATTTATGTCATCTCAGGTGAGCGCGTTTGCATCAGTGTTCACCCTTTGCACCGAGGAAGAGATCCCATCCTCTTCCGCAGCCCTCATCCTCATGGACCTGCACCACCTGCCCCCCCCCCCGCCCCCAACCCAGCTCCCTGTCACGCTACTTTGGAGCTGGTGCCTTTTCCTCTCAAATCAACAGTCACATAACACCTTTGATTCTGCAGCTCTGAAAGAGAAAAGCTTGGTTTTGTGGATCCGGCAGTCCCTCCACTGGAGGCTGGCTCCTCCTGTGAGCGTCAGCACCCACTAGTGACCCGGATTGAGGGGCTCTTGAGCAGGCCCCGTTACTGTGATTGGGTGGGTATCGCTCCGTTTAAGGAAGCGCTTGAACCCCTCATAGCTCGATTTGAAGCCCTCGTCTTTCAGTTCCGTTCCCTGCTGTAAACCTGTGTGGCAGTGTCTGTCAGAACTCACATATTCTGTGTCATATTTGCTGATCAGTGCGCACCTCCTGGCAATAGTAACAAGGCACTAGTAAGTTATGATGTACAGTATTACAGATGGTTAAGACAGAAATGAACAAAAAAAACAACGGACTAGCCATAGATGCTTTGGTTACAGAAAAATAATATTATCAGAGACTCTTTTGAGACCAATTTTAAAGATCACTTAAAATAGCCAGGAAACAGTATTTCAAGTCACTCTGTTCATAATCCTTCAAGGAAAGACTGAACGGGAACTACTCAATGGCTACAAGTAGTCTGCTGCCTTTTTGCCCTCTAGTGGTAAAAGACTGTTACTGCCATTCACCTCAGTGGGAGCCGTTCTGTGAGTGAACAGGGGATCCTATAGTGTCTGGGGCTGATACCTCCAGCCTAAGCTCAAAAACCCACAGTTGTTTAATCATAACATTTCTGCATGTATATTATTGCTAACTGCTTCCCCACTCAGTGTATCAGTGGTTTTGGAATTCTGATTGAAATGCCGCCCTTACATGTTTGGCACCACAGTGTTAGATTGCAGAAGCTGACACCACGTTTTGGCACAACTGCTAGCAATGCTATACCTTCGGCCGGCTGTCTCAGATCTCAGTCCTGTGAGAGAGCTAGTCTGCCCTTCGCGGAACTCTGCTGTGCTATAACCCAGTGACCTCGTCACCTGGGCAACAGATTATGTGTTTACTGTTGCACGGAACACTGAACCGCATTCCATGATCATGTGATGCAAAACAATCAAATATGATGATGAGAGCAAAAACCTGTATCATATCACAGTGAATTTGCCTCTTTTGTGTACATCACAGCAATGGGGAAAGCTGACTGCTAGTACTTAGAAATGGGTATCCATTACCAGGCATGTCTGTCACACCACATTCCTCTCCAGATCCGGGTCTGATAGCTGGTATCATCTGACAAAGAGGGCAAAGGCCATTTCGTTCTAATGCTACCAGTTTGTTCAAAATAATCCCACCACTGTGACTTTAAATGTTATTTTTTTATTATATTTTCATTAATATTTCATTTTAATCAACAACTTTGGGTCAGGAAAATCTGTAATCTTTGAGTCATTTAGCAATTGTGAGCACAATTGTGGTTACAATATCCAGCAACGCAGGTAATGTAAGATAAAAAAAGACAAATAAGCTTAGCTTTTAGCTACCTTGTTTTCATTATATTCTGGTGACAGTCTCACCTATTAATCCATAATTTTATATGTAGGCAATCCTCCAGGCAGTTAGAGTTTTCCTAAGACCTCTCTGTAAACTACAGATCACTACATGTATAACTACATTATAAAAGTTCTTAATTGTCCTGAATTGTTCTGAAATAAACACTAATAAACACTGTACAACTTTATTAAAATTCAATCTAATACAATACAGATTTACTGTTTTCTTATTATGGGTCCCCTATATACCAAGATATTGTTTATTGTCTGTTTTTGTTTCCATAAATATAAAATGGCATGTTTTACTCATTATTCTGCTAGGGAATAACTTAAACAAAAGTAGCACTGGGACAGAGCAACCTATCTGACAACAGAAAACTGGTGGAGACCGGCCTCCCAGCTGGTCTCCACAACTCACATCTACTTGGTACAAAAATACAGTGTGCAGTACATTAGTGAGTTAACTATGACGACAGAATTCTTAAATTACCACTTATATTCTGCTCTGGCAATGGCAGTCTATATCTACACCTGCCCTACTGCCCCCTTCTTCCTATATGAGTAAGTGGTAGGTGGTAATAGCAGCCTAGCTGTGGCTAGTTTTATCCATAGGGTTTATTTTAAGTCCAGCCCATGTCTGAAATAGTCCTTGGTATCCACATATTTCATTATTGCATGACATGGTTTAAATGACCATCTTCCTTCCAGACTTAACGCTTTTCTTCCAGACCTTTCCCCTTTCTACGGTCACTGCCACTGCTGATTTCTCCATTTAATTAATTTCAACAAATTGTGATGTTTTGCGAGTTTTACAAGTTTATTTTCCTGCCTGAATTGTGTTTTTTTTTCTGTCGTGTTTATTTTAAGAAGTGCAAAAACTGGTATCCCAAGCTATGCCAAATAAAGACACTGAATGAAACAGTGCAGAGAGGAAGGCCTGCTGACAGAATTGAGCCTTATCTGTGGAGTTCGCCATTGGCAAAAACTGTTCCCTGATGTTATGCAATGAGAGAATGTGTTTGAAATGTGCTTCAAATAAATGTAGCATTGAGTTACTTAGCTGTTAAATGAGCGTGCTCTTAACAGCGCCATGGTGAAACATTTTCTCTCTCTATCAGTTAGAAAGCAGCGGTGCTAAACCAACACAGCCATAGCTCATACCGCCATTCTCAGTCACCCGGGATCGCTAGCCAAAGGCCAGGAGGTTGTCTGACACATAAACTTTGTACATTGATTATAGATGATCCCTTTGTATCCCTTTGGATTTCATGCCGGATTGAGCGTCGACCATAAATCTGACATGGAAATCTATGAACACACAAATAGACCCGACAGCGGTGGCATTTAATCAGGGGATAGAGGGAATAGCATTACCAGCTCAAAGTATTCCTCACAGACTGTTGACTGAACAGTACAAGTGTATGTTTAATAGATCCATGGAGATCAGGATGAACACACATAAAGCCAGACAATTTCTACACAAAGTCCTGATGGAGAAGCTCCTCTGGCCTCCCTGATTGGCCCATTAGGTAAATGGAGGGAAAAGCAGGGGATGGTTGAAGAAAGAGGCCCGAGCTAAATCACCTCATGCTAACTTCCATGAAATGGGTTCCTCACAATCTCAAGTGAATTTACTAGCCAGCAAACACGAGGGGGGAAGAGGGAAGAGGTGCTAAGGATATCCAGCAACGCTAAAGCTGGCTAATTACAGCAGCGGATCGTGTTGAAATATGATTTCGTGTTTTAATCATTATCGGCCCCGGACCCCATCAAACTGTTTTCAGCTCTTGTCAAGATTTCCCTGCGTCTCTCGGTGTTTAATGTCAGCAGTTAATTAGTGGTTAATGCAGAGTCTGCCGGGCGACAGATTAATGGACATCAAACAGACAGCCGAAGGAGATGTCTAATTTGGTCCCTATAAGCTCACCCACCACACAACCCGACCAGCTGATTCCGACCCCCCCCACCGCGGGGTTGGTGCCCCTTCCCCCACTGACCCCAGTCAGGAGGCCTTAGCCCCCACCCCCCGCATTCCGATAGACCCGCTGCCATAGTGAGGCCCGCTCTGCAAGGCTATCAGGCCAGGCTTAGAGCTCCCCCACCCCGACAACCCGCCGCCAACCCCAGCAAGGTCCAGAAGGAGGAGAATTTCCACCATCAAATAAATACATAACATATTTTTATCTCACTGCGAACTCATTAGAATCCTTGTGTTTTTCTCTCTCAAATTGCTGCATCACAACACTATAGGGAAAATAAATAAATTAAAGAGGAAAGAGAGCGAGAGAGAGAAAGAGATAGAGAGGGGGTGTCTAACCTACAGTAGATGATAAACCTCTGGTTCCCCACTCTGAGGATTACAGTAATAAAGCAAGCTGACTACCTCATTGATTCTATGAGACCTTTGGCATAACTCAGCATTAGTTATCATTTGAGAAAAACCGGGTATCCCTTGAAGCAATGTTTTTGAAAAGACATTCAGATATCCAGCGTTGAATTCATAAACATGTTTTCAAAGTTCGGCTGTGATCCTCGTTCTTGTTCTACACGTTTGCTGTGCACCTTTTTGAGAGGTGCATTGAATGTGGGTGATTGTCTATAATTGACAGTGTTTTTTTTTTTCTTTTCCTGATATTACACTTCCCTGCTATGCAAGATGATGTGGGGTTTTCAATTTTGACTAAAATCAACTTAGGTGATTATGTGAAGGTTCATGACTCCATGATGCAACACTAAAATAGAGGTGAAACAAGCGCAGAACAGAGAGGGAAGAAAAAATGAGAACAGACAGAGCTGTTGAGGAGATGATGAACCTGCGGTCAGGCGAGACAGCATAACAGAACTGAGAAAGAAAAATCATTCAAATACCTCTCAGCCTGCTCTTAATGGAGGACTGGCACAGAATAAAGAAGCATCCCATAATCTCTGCCCACCCCAAGGGGAGTCTGGGTAACCATGGTTTCACATGCCATCGCAACTCCGTAAGAGAGGGCAAGTAACCCCCGTGACAAAAACTGAAGCGTCAAGATGTCCGTGAGAGAGAGAATTACCCAGAAATAGGACCGTTTCTCCAATTCAGCGATTCAGATGCCATGTTTATTTGGGAAGTTTTTTTTTTTTTTTTTGCTTTTTTAACATGACTCACTACCAGTGGGAGAAAAATTTCCAAGGAGGTTTGAGAAGAGAAGAAAACTTATTTTTAGAATTAATCTGTGTGATAAGCTGCATATTGCAGGAAGAAGGAAAACCTATATCATATGGAAATAAGATGTTTTGATCTTCAAACTTGCAGTGGTTTAGGCAAACTAAATAAGCACATACCAGTACATAGTAAGATCAAGAAATGCTAATAATCTTCCATAAAACAAATTGCTCAGTCCAATGCAATATGAAGTCATCTAATTAGTTATGCTCTACACACAGGAAGTTCAAGGCCTTCTCATACATTCAGTTGGTTATGATAAAGCAGTAATGAAGCTCTGGGTTTTCACACATACGGTCACAGTATCACCTAATTGTGATGCTTTCATCAGAGGCATAACCATGGCGATGAGATCTGACAGTGACTTCAATTACCAGAAAAGAAACATTCTAGGCTTTGGAAAACAATGAAGAGGCTGTCAAAATAACTTAGATGATTACAAACATGTTGAGACACACTTGTGGAAAGCAATAACCTCTTACAATGGTTAGCTGTCCATCAAAGCAAGGAGGAAATCCAAAAACAGCAGGATTTTATTTGACTACCAGTCACTTAAAGACACCAGCTAGCTAATACACCACTAATCAAATATCTGCAATTAAATATTTCACTAATAAAATTGATTAACTACCAGGAAAAAGCACTAGCCACCACAGAGAACAGAGAGTAAAAGCTCGAAATTTCATCTTCGTCCCCTAATGGCAACCAAAGAATAATACCTTATCTGATGCCCAAGTTAAGACAGAACAAACAATATGTAAACAATATGTCAGATAAAACAAAAGCACCGAGACAAAGTCAGACAAAACATGTATCCTGCACCAAACACCAAACAGGAAATCCTCCAGGCAAAAGCAATCGAGCAAAGCAATCAGGCAGACTCAGTGTGTGATGCTGTGGGGCGATAAAGAGACAGAGTCATTCTCAGCACTCCAGTGTGAGACACAGTGCCGGCAGAAGAGCTGCATATGGAAGAAAGAGTACATAGTGATTTTCTAAAGTACAGATCTCCTCCTTCCTGCCGCCGTGACCTCTGTTTCACATCCAGTCACCTGAGCTAAACGTGCCATCACGGCGATGTCAATACCGCAATTTGTTTTGCTATTGCCTTTCTTATCAAGGTTAAACGGAATAAATCAATCATCCTGTTTGGGGGCAAAAAAAAAAAAAAGCCTGTCAGAAACTAAGGGTAATAAATAACAGGACAGAGGAAACCAAACACTGAAATACGAATTTCAAAAAGCAATTAACTCACAATAAAGAGGGAGATAAATGTATTCTGGTAGTCTTTCACTGAATTAAAACAAGGCAAACCATCAGAGCGATTCTGATTAACACTGTGCTTAACCTACAGCACGCTGGCCTTGCAGGCCATATTTCCATATGCGTTCTCATCCTCCTCTCCCTGTAAAGACCCTTTGCAATTAAAGCACTTCATTTCCTGGGGTTCAATTGTTTTGTCAGGGCACTGCTGCATACGAGGTCTTTGGTCAACCTCAGCCTCCCCATATTCACAAAACTGTACCAGTCCATAGTCCATAAATAACCAGCTTTTTACCCGTCTCAAGTGCTCCAGCAATGGGCTAATGGAATTCTGCATGTGTCCAATTATGACACCCTTGGAACCACAGCAATGTATCTAGTGTCTTTATTCCGCCTTTGATCCACGCAAGCACAGGTTCCGGAATGCATGAATTAAAAGGGTCACATGACACTGTATCCCAAGGTCACTGACATCACAGGCAGAAGGGGCCCATAAATAAACCATGGGAGGTTCCTGCTTTCCAGGCAGCTGTGGTGGGATATTTATACACGGGGCAGCCATCATGTGACTGTAAATCAAACAACAATGGCGGGGGAGTGTCAGGGCCCTAACCAGCGTGCCATTTTCAAGCAGGATGGAGGATTGCAGTCGACGGCCACCGACGCGTCAGAGCGGCACGCCGCGGAAGAGCGCGTGGCCCAGGTTGCAGACTGCAAGTAAAGCTTTGCTCAGCCCTGGTTGTGATTCCTGCCTTTGCATGCACACCCACCACGGTTTCACTGCCTGGAGCCGAGAGGAGATTGATTGTAATCCAGTATTTATAGCCCAGCCTCGTCCAGGTGCAGGGAATACAACAGTCGTGGTTGTTTTATATGGGGTTTATGGCACAGCTGTTTCAGGGCTGATGCTGCAACATAATCACTGAGTCGAGTTTGTTCTCCTCAAATAATCATCCAGGACTCAAGAAACAACAACACAAAATCAAGCAGGATGAATCCGGCAGGCAGCCGGACCGCTGGAGACCATGCCAAAGTTGTCAAACTAATAAAAAGGAAGTGATCTGCTTTGTTTCCATCCACCAACCACTACCCCACCGCCCACGCCTCCCCCCCCATTCCCCAAACACCCCTTTAACAATCAGCTCTCAAGCCCAGCTTTCACGGAAGCAGAAAGCAGGGATCACGGAGGACAGCCCATTAAAAAGACAGCTCCGTTGTTTTTCCGAATTCCCCGCGCACGCACGTACGAGGGAGCATTAACAATGTTTTAGCGCTCTTCAGCTACTGTGAAGCAATCCACAGCAGTGTCACCGCAATCATTGTAATGCATCTCTGTTCTTTTAATTAAGGGATAATGTCCAATTTCATGACGTTTATGAGGTTATAACATCCATTAGCCCTCAACAGATGCTGTAGCTGAATAACTAACTAGCTTAGAGCAGAGCTGCATAGGGGTCTTCCTGCCGGCCAGAACGGCCCACCGTCCGGCTTACAAGGGAACAGAATTCACATCCACTCCTCCTTTCTCCGCTTTATAGTACAAATTGGAAGGAGATTTAAAGAGTACAGCTATTGAACTTTCAACGGCTTATAGCCATGGAACATAAAACTGGCATTAAAATTTGTGATTGCAATTAAATAGAAGTTATTCGCTATGAGAATGTCAAAAGCAGTTCTAATCATTTTTATTGTAGTGTTTAATTATTGTTTTACACTTTTGCAGTCACATAATTTCAACCCCTTTTATCCCCTCCTTTTTTTTCTTCTGCCAATGGAGAGTGAAAGAGCAGAGTCACATGACTGCCAGCGCCCTCTGATTGCACCAGATCTGCTGCTGGCCCAATCAATCACGTCCATCGTTTCATTTCGAGAGAGGCACTAATATCCTGTCTTAGTTAAGGATCCTGTTAGAAAAACACTTTGATTATGGGCCATCTTGTCAACATCCAAAATGGACTCTCAGAGCTCTCAAACTGCTTAATCACTAATACGCCAGGTCCTTCACGAGCCACAGTGTCACACTTCAGTTATGTCAATAGGCAAATACAACTGGGAGCACATAGCAGTGGCACACATATTAGGGTGCTATTATAATATATGTAATATTATGCTAGGGGTGGAGAAAAAAAATCTCAGCCTGCTATATGGTCTTAAACTGGCAAAGGGGCTTTATTTTTTCCCAGAGTGCAGACGTACGCTGTGCAGCCAAAATCCAATAAGACTCAGTTGCAGTGCGTCTTCAGTGCTTATGCTTGTCTGATCACAAAACTCTAACACAAATATACACTGTACAAATGTGCCAGTTTTTTTTTTTTTTTTTTTTTTGGCTTACATGTTGATTTTTTTTTGGGGGTGGTTCCACTTTCGCCCCCTATCTGACAGGAGTGTGAGGGCCTGTCCATGTCCGCCCCCCGGATCCCTGGGGTGGATTTGGGCAGCTGTTCTGTAATTACTCCCCCTCCCAGGTGTCTGCCCTGAGCATCTGTGGGGTCAGTGGATACTCCAGCATGGCCACTGTCCAACGCTCGGGGACGCATCAGCTACGCTTATCAGGCTTCTCCTGAAAGACACACAAACCCTGAGCAACATATCGGCCAATCTGCAACGTGTTAACTCTGAATATTTCTGCTCTGCTTCATACCATGTCTGCTTTGTGTAATTGTGCACGTTCCTTAGACTCTAATGAATGGCTTTGTAGATTTGGTGAATGTGCCGTTATTTTTTTTTGTAAAGGTTAGTTGATTATCTGGGTTGAAAGTTGCCCAAGACCACCCTAACCTTAACTTGCTTCAGTGCTACATCAGATAGCACAGTGTGGTTTTTTTTACTACTTATTTCTTCTCCATTAATTTCAACCATCTATTGTAGGACCCCAAAATCAAAACATGCTCCTTGGCCATGACCACATTAACATTTAACTCCACACAAACCTATCCACCATGTTGCGTCAGTCCTCCTGGAATACACACTGAAGCAGTTCTGGAATTTAAACCAACAGAAGCGCACAGCTCAATCCTGCCATTAAAGTTCATTTTGAACCATCCAGGCTTCCATACCCCCATCTACACTAAGATGGCAGCTGCACTCCATCAATTAGTCTATCCTGATATGTACTAAAATAGACCTAAAACCCATCCATATGGAGAGCGCTACACTCTCACGGCATCTCATGTTCTGCCTGGTGGCTTTTGGCTGAATAACAGAGTCAGTGTGTACCACACTTCACTGAATAATGTCCTGCCGTTTGTGCTGAAGGAACAAACAATTGCACAACCTCCAGGCCCTGGGGACAGAGCCCGTGTCTCTGGTGGTTTGGTTTAAGTGGCGGTGTCAACTTCGCCCTTGTCCTTTTCCCTTTGATCAGCTGGTATTGTACATTTGAGGGCTTTTGTCTCATTCCAAACAGAACACAAGTGTCCTTGGGCGAAGGGGGCTAATGGCTAACGCTCTATGACTAATAAAAAAATATAAAAAATAAAAACTGTGACAAACTAAGACGAATGGTTTTGACCAACTTCATTACCTAAGTAACGGCTTGACAGCGCTGTGGTATAATGTTGCATTTTTCATCTGTGGCTCGTATTTAGAGACAAGGACTGCTTTTTATCCTGTGAAAAAGAATCATCGTAAGACCCCAACCATCCGCAGAACACAAACTAGGCTGGAAAAATACGGACCTTAACAAAGAATTATTCACATTCTGGGTCATACAGACAGACAAAAGTAGAACAAATTTTCCAATGAAGAAAAAAAAAACAATTTTAGAAACTGAGTTATGTTTCAAATCTTAGATATTAGTCTGTGGTCCATCTAAGGGTTGGTTCACACACACAATACTGTCATTTGGCTTCAGATATGGCGTCATTTTAAACAATACAAAATGACTTTGTCCATTATGTTCTAAAAAAGGAAACAGCGCAATAGAACATATGCACCATGCACCATTAGAATGGTAAATGTATCCACACACAAGTAATGTACAGAAATTATTTTATGTAATGTTTACACATTATCCAAAATAGATGTTTAACATTTGGGTTAATATAATTGTTGTGACTGAGATAACAGACATTATCGTCTGCCTTTTGTGTTCAGCTCTCTTATCCATTATTCAGCGATCACTTGTGATTTCTTGGCAGTCCATAGAAGAATAGCTTGGTTTGTTTTGTCTTTTTTTTCCACTGAAATGCTCAAATGTAGCCTTGGAATTGAAGAGCTGTTTTAAATATTTTATGATCTCCCAAAGTCAAAGGATAAACTTGGAGTTGATAACAGGTGTACGGTGAAATGCCTGTCAATTTGCTTAGTAACTGAGATATGATTCATAGGGAAAGAATCTGTAGAGACTGGGACCTATACTATTAATATCCACAACAATAACTCATTGAAAATACATGATATTATGCTTCTACTAGTATAATTATTACTACTATAACTACTTAGTTGTAGTGGTAGTAGCAATAGTCCCATAGCTGCAGTTCCTTTCTCTTCATGTTATAAATTCTGAAAATGAGGTTGTATTTATCCAAACCTACAAAATGTCAGACACAAAATAACACTGCGGAATTTTATCTGTCAAAAACATTATTTTTCCCCCTCCTTCTTTAATTAATATGAATGTCCCTAAGATTGCGAGTAGAGAGTGAATATCTATTTTGAGTACATCTTCCATCCCATTCAATATAACTAATTTCACACAAACAGAATTTGAGTCTGAATAACACTGTTTTGCCCTTATCCTAGTTCCCACAAAGGGTTCTGGAGAATTCCGAGCAGCTTTCAGATCCTGCACCAGACTTGCGTCTGGTATAATTCATAAAGTAAATCCACACAAGTGAAATAAATCTATTTCCAAGCTATTGGGGGGAAACGATTCAAAGGGCATAGATTCTTTCCAGCTCATTTCGTTGGAAATGCTGCCCGGCCCTCTTGCATTGTGTTGTGTTTGAGCAGAGGAGCCTGTGCACTTCCAGAAAGGGAAAAATCCATCAAAATCTCCGGGGAATCGCTAGGTAGAGCAGCTGTCTCACCTAAAGGAAAAAATTGTCATAGTTGTAGATTGTATGTTATTGTTGAGTTTTTTTTCCCCCTACTTCTGCTCAGCCTCTGCGGTTCAGTATTTATTATTATGGAGAATGGGGCTTGGGCTATTACCAGGCAACAATTCATGCAAATTCCACTTAAAATGGCCCCCAAAACTTTAAGAACCCAACAGAACTACCTCACCAGAATAAAAATCAATTACTCCTGCTACCCTAGTTACAGAATAAACTTTTGGAATCTATTTCTGAGCAGACTTTCTGTAACTGTCTTTAAAAAATAAAAAATAAAAATACAGCAGCAGATTGAGAGCTACACACAATTCAATTTCTTAAAATTCTGTTTGTAAATAAGGCCTTCTGAAAAATTCACCGTAATTGTATTCGGTATTCAGCGGGCCCGAACAGCACTGTAGCTCAATGCCTCAGTTAGAAGGATGTTGATGGTAAGAGATCTGAACAGGATTTTTAATAATTCCTCCACCTTTCTGAACCAGTTAAAAATATGGTGCTTTGAAAGCCCTAGGAGAAGATGAGGTGTGAAATGAATTATACTGAGGTCAGCCATGAGTCCCCTAGACCAGACGAGAGGCCCTATACAGCAGGTGTTCCAAGCACTCCTGTCCATTTGGCGGAAAATGATTCTCTTTTTGTTCCCTGCCTCTTGCTGTGAGAGATCTACAAAGATTTATGAATTAAAGCTTGAACTTAGCGTCCTGTCCCCCCACCAGCTGAGTGAAGTCTGTACTTCAGACCCAGAGAGGGGCTTCAGAGAGGAGCACACCCAGGGACGGGTCACTGCCTGCCCCCCGCTCCGCCTCACTGCCTGCCCTGCTCTAAGCTGGGAGAGGCCCTTTGAAAATTGCACATGCTTCTGCTAGCTTCCCGCGCACTGAGGAAGATGGGCATGAGAGAGCTATGAAGCAAAAAGCAAAAAAAATAAAATAAAAATAAATAAACAGAAGGAAAGTCTGGGAGGTTTACAAAATAACAGCAAATCTCTTATGATTTTCAATAAATAGGTCATAGAAAATAAAATACCATATATCAAAGTGTTCTTACGGAACGTTTGATGCATTGTTTCAAGGTCCTCCATTAAAAATAAGGAGGGGAAAAAAAAATCTTTCAACAAGGCTTCCCTATTGGGAAATTAAGAGTAAAATTAGTTTTATAAAGTAACAGTTCTTGAAACTCCTGTTCTGCAATTGAAGCCTAAAGAATCAATCAATCATGTCCATTTTGGAGTGTCAAAAACGTACTGATGACAGAAAGCCCCACTGGGTAACGTAGAGGTGACCTATCAAATGCCAGCGTCGCCTCATAATAATTAAAAAGTTACGGTGTTTACATAAATTGAGTTTGTGCCCTGAACACACCACTCACACACTTGTAAGACACAGTAACATACCCAGCATCCAGATACCAATGCTGTCACATACAATTCTCAACCCATTTAAGCAATCTTTTTTTGCCTTTGTTCTGCTTCAACAAATTCTCCATTACCATTCTTGTGACCTGTCCAACATCTGATAATTGTTGTAGATTGGTGATTTTCTTGGTTCTGCATATTTCTGAAGAGCCACTTATTTCACTGAAAAGGTCATATCTGAATTTCAGCCATTTTCCACTTGTGAATTACTATGGGATAGGGGACTGTGAGATGGCTCGGCCATTAGATCCCTCATAATAATGTGTGCGCTTTGCGTTATATACGATATGTACACAGTGGCTTCATGCCAACACGTATAATTTTGTGTTTGCGAAAAAAAGATTCCCTTTCCCTCACTTCTGCTCCACAAATTATATCTGAAATGGGGGAGTGAAATGTCTGTGTGCAGAATCAAAGCTCTTCTTTCTCAGCAATTAAGGGCCATTCTTTGAAGGGAAGCTCAGTGGGAATAAAACTAGTCAACGTAAATAATTAACCAGCACAACAACAACACAAAAATCTTTGCTTTCTGCGCCTTAGATTATTTTCCTTATCAGTGGAAGTATTTACCGCTAACTTCTCCGCCAATTCCCCAGCTTTCCTCAGAGTTGTTTATAATACGTTCCCCATCAGGAGCTCTGGTGCCTCCCTGTCCTACGCTCACCTCTCCTTGCATTTAAAATTGATTGATACAGTGAATTGTCACTGATGGAGAATTCCCCCCGCTAAACAATGTATTCATCACAATCTGAATTCAGTAACCTCCGCCCACACCCCTACCTGTGAGCATATTCTGCATTAACTTTGAACTACAAAGCACAACCAGCTTAACATTCATACTCACACACACACACAGACACACACACATGCATGCACATCTGCACAAACACCAAACACCAAACACACACACGTGCACGCACAAATACCACACACACACACACACACACACACACATGCATGCACATGTACACACACATATGCACAAACACTCAACACACATACACGTGCATGCACAAACACCCAACACACACACATACACGCACAAATATTAAAAAGCACCACACATTCCCAGGGAATAGGAATTAACCTAAGGTGCCAAGTGCAATTAAGCCTAATTTCAATAATATTTAATATTGCATACCCGTACACATCCAATTAGCTTAATCAAGCTGTAACAAATGTAAAATGTTTTCCTATATAATAACGCCAACACCATATGCATATGGAAAAAAAACACCAAATTAAATTTACAGGGTTCTTATTGGATAAGCGAGCTCGGGCTTTAGGATTGACTGATGTCATTTGTGTAGCGGCAGCACCAAAGATGCAGTTTCAGCTCTACCTGTCAAACTTTTCAAACCTCTAAACACATTACTATTAGTCAGCCATCGCTTGTTAATGACATCATTTTCCTAATGATGCGGCGCCCTCTTTCTGAGGGAAAGCAATTAATATTCAGCATTCCATGATGCAATCAACATGAGACGCCCTAATTTGAGTGGATGGAATCTATACCTATTACAATAACGCTACATCAATGGAATGGAGCAGCGGGGTCAAGTCCCCTGGGTTAAAAAACACAAACCGACAGCACATGATGGAGAAAAAATGCAGCAAACAAGCACGTAACAAGCAGGCATGTAACTATATATTAATTCTGTGCTCAGTTAAGTATTCCTTTTCCAAGTAAATAAAACTCAGGAACATATGTTGAAAAGTAAGTTCTCATTTGCGATGCTTTACTGCATAAAAACCAGCAGCTCAGTGATTTAATTACAGGATATGGAGTTATGTGAAGAAACCTGTAAAACATATGGAGGACTTACACATAACACATCGCTATCGTCTTAAATTAACAGTTTTTTTAAACTGATAAGAATACCCACAAAGCAGAAAAAGGCCACATAAGACTGCCGGGAGGAAAATTTCAGCAAGTCTAAATTAAAAGTAGATAAAATATTATTTAGTTATTGACTTGAGTGATTATAAGTCATATATAATTTTTGAGATACTGAAAAGTCTATCATTCAGCACATTACATAGTAGTCAAATATAGCATTACTAATCAGCCATATACGTAATAGTGATTCCAGGAGAAGATAAAATATTAGTTTTATCACAGTAAGAATCTAAGCCACTGTTCTACTTAACCTACCGTATGAGTGTTTTTATTTCATACTGTGCAATTATTTTCTGCAATAAATCCAATCCGTCTCCATGCACTGTAATATCACTGAGACTCCGGGACATGAAATCTCAGTGCTGCACGTCACACCTGTACAGAATACCTGTACAGAATAGCATGGCTGTGCATATAGTTACTGATGTTCTCCTATCGACTTATTCTGCCATGAAAAAGAACTTGCTGACAGGTGATTAGCACACACATAAGGTCCAGCTTACCTATGCAATCTGATGCAAAGCTTGGTTAAAACGGGTGAGTCATCGCCTCATAAAGATGCAGTGATTCCCAGAAATCACATTAATTTGCACAGGCCCTCAAAGGCCTCGCAAAGCTCTGTGGTACTCTCCTCAGTCTAATTACTTCACCATAATGAGAATTAAGACTATTTTTCTGTCTTTCTCTGCTCCTCCAAACCCACTGGAAGTTCTGATCTGAATTCCTTTCACACTAACCATTGAGTATTTCCGGCAGAATGATCGCCCTTTAATTTAGGGTGAATGAAAAAAAGGCCGGATGGTTTCCGTAAACCTGCTCCATTCGACGTTTGTGGGAGCGGTCCTCTAAAGCAGGGCTGCACCGTTGGACTGATGGATTGATAGGGTGATGGAAAGCTATAGCTTCAGCTGGAAGACCCCTCAGGTTTGGGTAGGGGCACCGTGTTTCCCAGATACCCACATAGACACTTCAGTGTGCCCTCCACTATGCCCAGCTGCTGCAGTAAAACACACCCCTGAGCCATGTATAAGGCTTGGCATATTGACCCTGTGGAGTGAATCCATTCCCTATGCACAAATGCACCAAATGTAATTCGTTTTTGATAGTCACTGTTTATTTCTGTGTCACTGAAAACACAACAAACATTATTGCCTAAACACATTTTCTGCTCCTCAGTTTCCCTACATACATATAGTTATTATATTATATTATATTATATTAACAATTCAAGAGTTCATGATATACTGTAGGCATAGGTTGGTCCTAAAGGAAGTTATGTACACATTTTACTATATTAGATACATACAGATTCATCCAAGCCGTGAGTAATGAACTGTTAATGTGTGCGGGTATAGGGGCAGATTACCTGCTCAACTTGTGCAGAGTGTTAAAAAGCAGCTGCCTGTTGATGAGTGCGGTTGGAGGGCTGAGGCGTTAATGTGATTTTGGTTGTGAATGCATGGTGATGGCGGTGACGCCAGGGTCTGCCGGAGCAACGGGGGAGACAATAACGCTTTCACAATGTGGAGGTGGTGCCATGGGGAGCAGGGCTGCGAGTCTCCGCTTCCGTGTGGAGGACTCCTGTCCAATAAATCCCTTTCAGAGAGAGTCCTTTTAATGCAGAGAGAGGATTAACAGAATTTAACAATGCCATCCGGCTCCATTTTTTATTTCCCCTTTATACGAGGCCAGCTTCTTAAATTAAGCCCGAATGGGGCGACAGTCAGCCGTTTTTCACTTCGACATACAACAGAATCGACAGGTGTTGGCGGTTTTGCAAGGGGTATAAATTCGTCAAACAGAGGAATGCGTGTCTCGGGGAAAAAAAAAATAAAAAGCTAAGAATAAACGGCATTTGTATCTCTGTCATGTACATCAAGCATCAGCTACGGCGATATACAACACTCTTTTATGTTGACAAATCATCCACTCTGAAGGATGAAAACAAACTCTTAACCCTTTTAACGCCAGCCGCTAAAGCTATGCTGTAGGTGTAGTCATAAAGCTGGCAGAGATCTGGGGCTGCACATTCCCAATTATACTGCACACAGTTCACAAGGGACACGAAAACATAATCTCTCTCTGTCACACACACACATATGCAGAAATGCATGCACATATACACAAATGCATGCACGTGCACACACACACACACACACACACACACACACACACACACACACACGCACATATACACAAATGCATGCACACGCACACACACTCACACACATATACAAATGCATGCATGCACACACACACACACACACACATACAAATGCATGCACACACGCACACACACAAATGCACTTATATATTTCAAGTGTGTTACATATTTAGTTATAGGATCTAAGAGCCTTTTTTTGAGGAAATCTTTATAATCGATAATGAATGTGGGTAAATAAAGCTGCACATAATGCTCTAAAGTACCTGAGATGCCAGAGCAAATCTACAGGGCCCCCTGACAGGCACCCACCTTATCACAAGCCCAGAGGTTCAAACAGACACTCAATAAAACAGGGTGAACCTTTTCAGATGGAGATTTCACTTGGATTCCACTTATACTGAGGCAAACACAGCCTTGAGCAGCTGTGTTGTGCGCTTTGCTCCAGATGGTTTTAAGTAAACTCAGCGCCACGGACGCTAAACCCAACATCACCGTAAACGGGGATCTCAGGCAATGCTGGAAAAATCCGGGCTCCCAACAGGGGTCTTGGCCATGCTTTTGATAACAGAATTTCCACTAGTGACTATGAAACATAAGTGTCTCCCAAACACAACATCAGACCCAGAGTGACCAGACACAATGGGTGCAGACCAGACCTGGAGTTATGAGTGGGCACTGGGGGGGGGCAGCCCTGTCCATCCAGAAATTCAGCCCACCCAGGATAAATCATTATTATTTTATATATATTATACATAAGTTATTTTTTTGGGGATTTTTCACTTTATTTGACAGTTATAGTAGAGAGGCAGACAGGAAATGCAGGAGAGAGAGAGAGGGGAGGACATGCAGCAAAGGGCCCAGGCTGGATTCGAACCTGGGCCACTGCGGTAAGGCCTCGGCCTTATGTGGCATGCACTCTAGCAGACCAGTTACTTTCCTCTGGCCTGGGACTGGTGCAGACAACTCCCAATAAAGGTGCACACGCATGCATTCCACTGCATTTGGAGAGACCGCATTGCACAGCTGCACTCTCTCCCACCATCGCTGCATGCCATGCACCAGTGCTAAAGACTGCATGTGATCTGGGTACTTCAACTGTGCAGGACACAGCCCCAAAGATAGGATTAAGGAAGGTCCTGTGGTTTACCAGCTATTTAGTCTGATTGCAACCGTGTTATTCAGGGCACGCTCGTACCACCTGGCAAAGGTATACAAAATAAAATACATTAAACACCTTTTTTAAGGCAACGATCACTGTTGTAGGTCACATAAAACAGGCTGCTTTGATTAATGTCAGCAAACTACCAACTAGATGAGAACACTTGGAGCAAGAGTTATCTACTTCTGTTGACCTACGTCTCACTCGAAGGGTTCTTGGGCGTTCAAAAAGCATGCCATCTCTAGCCAGCAATTTTTATAAATTCAGTCGTAACTCTCTCCCCTGGAAATTATTTTAACCAAGGAACAGCGTTTCCTATCCTTTTCGGGGTTTTTGTTTGCGCAAAAGGACATTTCTGCTTTTTTTTGTTCGTTGTTTGTTTCATATATGATTCAGCATGACTGACTCCACTTTAATAGATAGCGCTCAAGGGAAAGCTTCAATCTGCTGGAAGTGTTACTAGAAATGAGTACCCGGATTCTCTAAGAGGTGGGAAGCTGTCCATATGAATATCTGTTTACCTAACACAGACAAACAGGACAGAGACCTTATAGAATCATGCACTGCAGCACTACCAAGCCCAGGGGCTTTGTTCACAGAACAATGCATGACACCAACTGGCAATAACATGGCCGCAATATGGTGTCCAGTTCATATGCCACTGCTGTACATTAACACTGCTGATGGAATTACTTTTCCATGCTAAACTATTACAATCACAGCCACTGGTGGCAGATCTTCTAATGGATTTATTTTGCCAAAAAATGCAAGAGCAAGTGAGAAAACATGTCTGAATATGGAACAGAATATATTATGGGAGAGAGTAGTAATTGATAAAGGTGCCAACAATAAATTATGTAGAGTTTTGTGGTTTATGTATTTTGTTTACAATCACATATGGTTATTCTCCAGTAATGAATAATTTGTGCTTTTGTCCCCGCTGGTTTCTTTTATCATTCAAATGATGCCAAATACAAAGAAATGCAACCCAGCTATATTTACTCAGGAGAAAATACATTTTCTGCAAATTTTGTAAATGTTTGTTGCATTCAAAATTAAGCACCGGGAGAACCAGTAAAATCAAATGAGCAGAACCAATGCAGAGAGCTCACCTTGAAGGTCATGACCTCTTTTGACATGGCTTGAGTATTTGATTGCATGACAACACCATATTGTTTTTGGGCAAAATGGGAACTGGCTAAAAACAGAGTGAAGGGAAGACAAGAGAGAAAGAAACAGAGAATAGAAGGGAAGGATACTCATGCACAGAGTGAAAAGTTACGACATATTGTTATTGATGAGATCAAGAGCCTGTCCACACCTGTTCACAAAACTAGAATAAAAGTTCATATACTCAGAGTTTAAAGTAATATTCAGTTTTGCAAAATATCATGAACAAGATCCACATCAAAGCAACCTCAAAAGTTCAGATTTGAGTGTGCAGTCCTTACAGATATGGCTGTACAAACAACTTTTCCACCAGATCAAGTCATGACTAGAATACACCTCAGCAAATCCAAGGAGCAAGCCAGACTTAAAGTGGAGCACTGTTACTGACAGAGATGTGTGAAAAGCTTATGTTTGTTTACCACATTCTACAAGTGTCTCCAGCAATAAATTGTAACCTGAAGGAACACCTCTTTTTTCAGGTGAGGGTCTCTAAAATAAACAGAGAGATTTACAGACACTTGCAACAGAGGTAACCTTCAAATAAACAGAACATGATACAGGTAACATGATTTTAATCTAATAAACACCAATCCCTACTCCCACATGATAGCGGTCTACATAAGGTCAAGTGTTTTTCTGAACCCACTATATTCACAAATGACACATTTGAATTTTAACAACATATCAAGTCAATATTGCCACTTGACATTTCAACCCCTGACATAGGGTAGCAATTAAATTAAATTAAAATCAATTAGCCCCTGCAAAGTTCGACTACACCTCCTCCTTGAATTCAAATAATTGCCTCCATTTCCAGTTTGCCATCTATAAAAATTTGCAAAGCAAATGGTCTGGTACCAAATGTATCATGTTTAATTTAGCACTCAGTCTATATCCTGGGCTCCTACTTCCATCCTTCAATACTTCTCAATATATCTGCATGATTCACAGTTCACTCCCAGACATTTCAGTATTCCATCAGAATTAAATTTAATACACGTAATGGCTGGTTGTCTAAAATGACTGACATCTGTATTCATCATATTGCATATTTATCTATTTAAAACAACATATTTATAAGCCATAATTATACTGAATATGTGTCATTCTCATATCTCATTCTCCCTTGAATGAATGTCTCAAATGGCTCGTCCACACGTCCGTACGTCCGCATGCCCGGTGACCTCACAGCGCCTGTTGGAGTGGCATCATATTTTCCCAAGCCACATTTGACAGAGATGGTACTGGTGGATCTTTATGCAGGACATCACATGACCTGGCCCAGGCCAGAGGCTTCACCCGCACCCTCCAGCCCTGCGAATCCTGCCAAACTGGGCTGTCAACCCCGGTCACGTGTGCATTTCACAGTCTTTCAACATCCACTCACACTATATGTTTTGCGGTGCATTGTATGCGTGTACAGTGAACAGCAGTTATGGAAAATCACATTTTCATGCATGGGGACTGCCAAATTATGTCTATGAAAAAGCCTGTTATGAAAGAATGCTTACAAGGCTTTGTCAATAGAGGATGGTTTGCTCTTCAATATTCTGTCCAGAATAGTGGATGCCAAGAAAAATATGCAGCCCATACATCTTCATAAAGCATAGGGATAATGATGTGTCGGACAGGTGTACTATGAAATATTGTTAACGCACTGATAATGTGTATACAACGATAAGTGCGGCCTGAGTGATCCACCTGCTCTGTGACATCAGAGCTCTTTATAGTCATTAACACGCCTCATAAGGACATGTAGCGACATTCCACAGGATTGTACACACAACACATGAGCTGTGCTTTTGATTACAGGAACTCTTGCTGGCATCACATTAAACAAAAACTCCAGTATGTGTCAAACAGGAAGGAAGCGAGAACAAAAGGCAGGAGAAATATATTAAAAAGGAAAAAGTTACACAATACCCCGTACTAAGTCACAGTTTTGATCAGGGATCCTGAGCACTTCAGCATGCAGTACCTGATAGACAATTAAGCAAACATTTTGACAGCTGTAAAAATAGATGTTAAGCAACCAGACAGCACCTGAAAGATCTTTTCACATTCGCGGGTCCGCAGGCTGTAGGTAATAACACGCTCCTCTGAAGATTCCCAGACACATTTTACAATGAAGGGAGAACGCTCCTCCAGCCACTTAGCTGCATTCCCCTCACCTGGGTGAGTCAAGACAGCTACTTTGTGCCAAGACAATTAACATACATCAGATAAGACCGTGTGGGGGATTATTTAGCCAATTAAACCTTTCTGGATGATCTTATGGACGGACTGAGAAAGCCGAGTCGGGACTTTGGCCAGGACTTTCGCCGGAGAACTTTTTATTCTTCGTGATAAGTGCCATGGGCTCTTAAATGGCTGCAATAAGAAAAGTCCACAGTTTAATATCTCATCTGAAAGGCTACACCTCCTGCAGCGCCATGCCCTCATCTCTGCATTAGTGCCCTGGTTTTATGTTTAGCCCAGTCAGAAGACTGTCCCTTACTGGACAATCAAATAGTACTTATATATTGGCAACTGAGAATTCTATTGGTTCCCCCATCCAAATGCTAGCCAATCCCAGCCCTAGCTACAGCTATCAGAGAGTAGAAAGGTCCCAAGGTGGATACTGTACAGATTGCATTACATCTAAACCAACACTTCTGACATGCAAGACATTTTGAAGTGAGCACATTGATATACCAAAATTAGTATGATTTTCTTTTCATTTGAAGGTCTGATACCTGCAGTAAGATGAGACATGGTTTTATTTTGTTAATTATTGGGAAAAACAGGGAAATACTGCAAACCATAAAATAAATGCAGCGTCTTCCATCATACCATACAACAGTTATTATTTACCCAATCCCAGCAGATTTACTGACGACGTTATGACAGGTCATTTTCACTTGGCAATCTACATGCTATCTGAAAGTGGACATTCATATTTTTTTTTAATATAATTTTGTTCAAATCACAACCTGAGAGGGGTTTTCCAGAGGGAATTTAAACAACCGTGATTGGGTCTGAGTTCAAACCCTTCCTGTGCCATCCAGAACTCAATGTCAATCCACGTAAGCAAAGGCAGCAATCATATACATTTGCCCATTGCAGTAGCTTTTGAACTACATTATAGAAATGTTCCATCTCTGACAATTGGCGTTCCTCAGTCTGAAACCCATGGCAATTCACAGCACCACACTCTATACTCTGAGTGTCAATTACAGTCCCCTACCGAGGAAGCATGCTGAGTTGCATTTGGCCAGGGAGAAGGGGGGGAGGGAGGCAGGCTACAGAGCAAAAAGCACTTAATGCTTACGTTCACTATCCAAGAACTGCACAACTTTATGGTTTTTCCTTTCATAATCCAGCAGAAATCTTTCAACTGCAGAGCAGCAAAAACCTCAGCATGTACAGTATGCACAGGGAACTTTATGTATTCTGCTTATCTCTTGTTGAATGGGGCCTGGCTGTTCATAACATTAAAGATATGAGCGGCAGCAGATAACCTCCCTACTCTGACCCCTTTCCATCTAATCAAAGTCTTTCTCTGCCACGTGCGTGATGTGGCGCTCGATAGCCCGTTCTCTACCTGCAATTACTGCACTTTTTCTGTCATTTCTACGAAGCTACATTCATTCACACTGTAATTAAAATTCTCACATTTCTCTAAGGCGGTGTGCATGTCCTATTTTCATAACATTAACGTGCGATAAAAATCCAAGATGCAGAGTCTAAAGGACATTATCAGCCAATACAGGGTAAACTGGTTTGCCCACATTCAAAAATCCTTTCATCATTGTGTATTGCACATAGGAATTACAGACAAAGCTAAAGGAAAGTCTGAGATTTGACTGGGCTCCCATGATCCTTTGCTCTCACTGCTTTGTTTCCATCACCAAACAGACTGTGTGGATCAGATAAATTAGCAGAGGCTAATCATTGGCCCATATGGTCTGGTTGGGTTATGAAATCCCCCAGATTCACCTTCACAGCCCTTTGGTTTACAGGTTTCCCTTTACTCTAAACATGTCAATGCATAAGAACAATTTTGTTGAGACATTACCTGAAATGCCACACACCCTTTATGACAACAAGGTCATCGCATAAGTACCATTTAAATGAAAGGTATGGAATAATGATATCACATGAGAGGATGTGTTAAATTATGAGTGTTAGCATTGCTAGCTAGGGTGTTGTTCGGCCAATGGTAGCGAGGGTTGTGGATGAGACCCTTGATGAAGTATCTGACAGTGAGTATCTAACCAACAGTCATCATAAAGCTAGAGTGGTCTATTGTCAGCAAATTTTCTCCCAAAGAGTTGAGCTTCTATGACATGCAGAGACGAAAACTGACACAGAGCCTCATCAAATCCCCCCCTTTAATTGGCTAAATAAATCCCTCACAGAGTCCCACCGCAGCAAATGTGTGCTGAGCTTTATGGCACAAAATGGCTGCCACAAAAGACCCAAGTGGGTAGTGCACATCAGCGGCGGTGGAGATGAGTCACCAACCTTTTACTGCAAAGGGATATGAGATCCAGTCCAATCACTGTATAATGAAGCACGTTAGTAGTCATAGCATTGATCGTATAAGAGTTGTACATCACAAATCACAGAGTATAGATGATTGCTGACAGATCTCCTCTTAAGTACCCAGTATCAGTCTCACACTACGGCAGACACAGGGTTGTTTTTCATAGAGTTGAAGGGTGTCCATATTGTCTCCAAAACATTTCCATTGTTATGATTTGATTATTGAAATTGTGAATGTGAGACTGTTAATTTTATGCCATGACAAGAAACACATTAAATTATAAGACATGTATTACCTTGTTATACATGTGATTAGCAAGAGTACTTGTAAAATAATATAACATGTGTAGTTTTCACATTAATATGCTGGATATTTTGGGAATTCAGGTTGTGTTCCTTGCCTACAGCTACAGTCATTGCCTCCTGGCCCTGGACTGGATTCAAGCCTGCAATCCTTCAGTTTCTAGTTCAGTTCTCTCATCACTGTGCTACTTTGTCACCCAGAGTAGCAAGCTGCTTTGGCCCGGCTACTGATTTGCCTGACTGTCAGAGTGAAGCGTCTGTACCCAGCACCACTGATTGAACTCATTAAAAAACAAGCCATTAGATTTGTGGCTTTCACAACCAGTGCTGGAGGTTCATTTTCCTCCCCGTTTTGCATCTTTTGTATTCCAGTAGAAGTAAAAATTACATTAGCCACAGCAGGGAACGATTGACAAGGCAATTTGAGAAGCTCTTCTATGGTGAAGAATTTGCGCTGTATTTCCCTGATGAAAAATGTCTGTGCATACATATACACACATGCTGGGTTTATAAATCTATTCAGAGCTACGCTGCGAAATGTAAAATGAATGCAATATTATTATGACAATTAAACTTCCTAAGTGAATAAACATATTTATACTCGTATCTCTTACTTCCATATAGAAGCATTGGCTGGCTCGAAGAACTCTGGCAGGATTCAATATGTTACTGGGAGATTAATTTGACTGGGAGCACGCAGGGTAAAGCCCGTACTGTGGGTGAAGCTTGCCCTCATTCTGTTTCCTAGTTGAGATTTAAAAGTGAGTGAAACTTTGTACTCTCTGTACCACTGCAGGAGCCATTTCTCACAGGCTCTCTCTCTCTCTCTCTCTCTCTCTCTCTCTCTCTCTCTCTCTCTCTCTCTCTCTCTGCAAACAAGTTTTGCACTCGTGCGTGTTGAGGTATTGCAACTGTAACTAGAAAATGGCAAGGGGTAACAAGCAGATGAATGCGGACAGATGCAGGCATTTGTTCTTTATCCAGTCGTGGCTTAAAGATCCAGTCTTGGCAGCCATTCCGCACATACCTAATTTACAGCAGATAGTAACTCACCAGGAGATCTTCCACACCGCACAGAAGCCAGGCCACTCAGAAACATTCGGCGCTGTTTGTGTTGATGTTCTTCTTGTTGTTGTTACTGGGAGTAGTAGCAGTCATAGTAAATATACGTGGTGCTGATGGTGCTAGTTATGGTGGTAGCAGCTTTAGCTGTAGCAATACAAAGCCGCCCTGCTTTTCAACTTTCTAGTTCTGTTTTGGTGTACTTGCCGTTACACCAAGACAGTGCAAAAGGTAAATTATTAGTGAGCTCCCTCTTTTCACTGCTGCCACTCAATATTCTGTAGACTGCTTTATAGACTTTCTGCCACAGGTTTTTCCCCTCAAACTAACAGACTGTACTGAGAGCTGAGGCGGTCCTGATTGTCAATCCCACTCTAATTAACTCGTACACCTGTGGTGATGTTTTAAAGGTTGGTACAGTATATAAAGATGCTGTCAACAGAACCACACGTTCACCCAAGAAGGCAATATGCTGAAGCGTCTGAATATTTTAACTTTGCCTTTATATAGAAAAAAAACGCTGAGTGTGGATTTCTGTCATGGATTAGTTAGTAAAAAAAAATAAATAAATAAACATCTGCACAAAACTATCAAATGTTAATGCTAAAAGCTCACCGTTAATTATAAACAGCTAAGCTCCGGATGAGTCATGCAATTTGCAGATAGAATCTAAACCATCAGAAACTATTAAAGGAGCAGTTTACAATTTCATTCCACGTTTAGCATACACTGTAGATGTTAATGAATGTTTTTTTAACCATATTTTTTTTACCATTATACAGTATACAGTTACAGTCTATGATGGTCTGGCTTTCGGTTGATATTAAAAACAAAGCACCGCCATGTTGGGATGTTTTGCCAGTGCTGACTCAAACAGAGGGCCCATCTCTCTGTGGAGCAGCGAGGCCCACAGAGGAGACGCTTGTGTGGAACACCTTCTCCTCTCGCTGTCACCCTCTATCTGGGGCAGATTATTGTTCCTCGTTATTCATATCCAAACCGCGGCCCCTGGGATGTGCGTGTCATCGCTGAAGCGTCTGAGTCTGAGTCACTCCTAACGCTGAGCTAAGGTGACTTATTTTTCCTTCAACGTTCATCTCTTCAGGTGAAACCGCTCCCCCCACCCACCCCCGCCCCCAGTTAGTCATGCCGCCATAACGTGCAGGAATAGGGATGGGGGGTTGGGGGGGGATTGGGGGTGGGGGAGGCAGTCGAGTGGCCCAGAGCGTGCGCGCTGTTCATAAACAAAACTGATCGGGTCATTACCGCACTTCATTAGTCGGCCCTGACAGTCTCACGCAGCGGCCCAAACCCACGCCATTACGATTAGCCCACTGCGCCGGCCCTGGGTCAGCCTCCCAGCTCCGGTATGCCGTCATTCCTCTATATCCATTAGCATGGAGCTTCCGCAGACTGTGGCTCACTTCCTGAAACAGTATGGGCGAGCTGCGCAGTCAGCAGCAGAAAGGAGTTGCCATGCCGCTGCAGCTCTAACGGACAGAACACGGGCTCTGAAGACAGAGTTTCGTTTGGTCTTAATACTCTGATAAAAAAAAAAAAACAGAACACTCACTAAAATAAAGTAACCCATCTGCTCCTCCTCGCTTGATTTCAGCGCTGTTTGTTCACCCCTTTCGCGCGACGGAATAGGGTCGTCATGACAACGGGGGCCCCCGCAGGAGACGCGTAACCCGGACATGCCCAGGCAAAAGCCACATGTAGGCCAGGTCCTTCTTCACATTTTCAGATGATAAATCCTCCGGAGACGGGAAGAAAACATTACCTGATCTACAGAGAAATGAGCAATCCGGAATGAATGGGGGGGGGGGTGGGGGTGACATTGCTGCAACTCTATTCATTTGTATCATTGTAAGGTGGGTGGAGGTGGTGGGGGTGTGTGGGGGGGGTGGGTTTGGGGCTCCAGTTTCAGTAATTAAAACATCACTCCGCACACGCGTGGACGAGCTTTCTCGCGAGCCGGAGTCTCCTAAGCATCAGCATATTATAAACCAATTTCCCTATATCAGCTCAGATTCACGTTTTGATTCCGTCCCAGTGCTGATGGGAGTTGGAACAAGGTCTCCTAACACAGAAATCTAAATAACATTATGACGCCTGCCGCAAACCTCATTTATAATCCAATGCCTCAGCCAAATTCTATTATTCAGGAAAAAAAAAAAAACATTTTCAGGAAAATTAGAAAAAAAAAAAAAAAAAAAAAAGGCGATAACACAGAATCAACATACACTCGCAAAAGACAGGGATGGCAAATCGGCTACACATGCTTGCAAGCCCATGAAAGCTAGCTGAGAACATGCTAATTAAACAAACACTCTCAGCGAGAGGAAAGCACACACCTTTTTCTCCCCTCACCGTTATTGATGTACTCCCTAGCAGAGAAGCTCATTTCTGCAGTTAGAGCTCAGTGAGCTACATAAATTAATAAAATAATGATAAAAGCCCTAATGAAGCCCTTGAAGTTAAGTAGGTTCATTTAGGTCCTTCCTGGTTTTCACTTTCCTGTGACATGTGAGTCAAACGAGAGGGAAAGCAATGGGGAAATTAATGTATTCTCCTGTCTAAAGACTTGTGATCTTAAGATTTAACTTGATAATAAGTAGCACATGCCGAAATTGCATACACAGTCAGCACAGTTGCATCACGATAACCTAGACAGCACCTAAAGACAAAAAGTTTGAACATGAGTTTTAACGTGGTTTTACAAACAGGGCAAGGGGAAGACCAGCTAAGGCAACCCCCTGTGGTTTAAAACAACACTGCCTTGTTATTGTAGCATGTAGTGGATCATGCCATTACAGCCTAACATCGCAGTGCAGGTGAGCCGTGCTCATGTACCACAGAACATGAAACATGCAGGTAATCCCCCGGAGACGGATGTTTCAGCCCAGCGGAGGCTCCAAGGTCCCGATCTACCGAGTGACAAACAAATGCATTACTCCTCGGGCCTGGTCTTTTGTACAGAGATAAATCATTAATCAACTGCAGGCCCGAGGAAAAGAAAACCCCAGTCAGGAAACACTCACTAACTCCGACCCCAAAACCTCCGCTACCGTCCCCCAACCCCCAACCGGGACCATCTCCTCCCAATTTTTCTCCCCCCCTTCTGTCCCCTACCCACTCCACTACAAGGTCAGACCCCTTATTCCCCCAAACCCCCCCAACCCCGCCAACACCACTGCATACACACCCAGAGACCCCTTTCCCGTTTCCCTCCAGATACACGCCGCCCCGTTAAGCGAATAAGTCACTCATATGGACGCCCTTGTCCAATACTTTCTCGGATAGACCCGCAATAAATAAAAGATCTATTCCCCCAGGGTTAACAGCAAAAAATATCTTCTCAACAACAACAACAGAAGATAAATAAATAAATAAATAAATATACTTAAACCAGTCTATTATCTCAATGGAGCTATACGCTGAGTCTGAAATGAATGCAGTTACCTGTCACCTTGTCTTGGGTAAAGGGGATTTAATTACTTATCAAACAGGCTTCAATGTCAACGGAATAAATCTGTTTCATAAATGTGCAAGTAACCATTTTTGACTTTTCACTTCCCAAGGGGAAGAAAATCAATTTTAATCAAAATTCTTCAATCTTTTCCATATGTATGTTCTGGTGCAATGTTCATCATCTGAGGTAATAAATATTGCTGTCCTCCAAAAAATAATTGAAGTTGTTGTTTGCTGTTGCTTAGTGAAGCAGATTTTAACTAGGAGTTCAGGGGCTCCGCTGTATTGTGTTGTCAACGTTCCTAATGAGTTTGTGCTATAATTGAGAACCAGAGAAGGAAAAAAAAAAACATTCCCTAGCACAAAATGTCTACCTGTAATAGTGATCATAGCCATTACTGCCTTTTACAAGCTCTGTGGCTTCATGTAAATATCTACAACTCGGGCAATTTTCGCAATGTTTAGAGTACCTGATTTATATTATAGCAACGTTATGCAAATATTGGAATACCTCTCTATCTCTCTGGTTTAATAGGGTATGATCACCTGAATTCAACTCTGGGCGAATTTCCTGAACCTTGATCTTTATGAAGGCAAGCTGGGGATTTTTCAAAGCAAGTCTGAATACGCATATTAAAAGAGCATATGAACTTATTTATTTTAGCCTAAATGCTAAAGGGCGGGCTCCTTTTCAAATTCCACTGCCTTACTGGGCAACAAAATCCCAGAAAATTAGCCAGAGTGACAAGCGCTATAAAATCAGTGGAAAAAGTCATCTGTCGCCCGCATTTGAAGGCTAATCTATTTATCACACTTAGTAGCTGCGATGTTAACTTAAGTGAAACACCCCAAACGACACATCAAACGTTCACCGGACATTACATATTGGATCAAGGATGCTGGAGAAAGCTTTTTTTCCCCTTCCCTTCCCTTCCCTCTCCCTTATGGAAAGTCGTGCATGTTTATACATAAAATGCCCTGAGAATATTTGCTCCAAAAGGGTGCCTCTGTGAATCACAATAGCCTTCTTAAAAGGGGAGGGAAAAAAAGAGAGGAGAGGAGAGTAGGAAGAGAGGATGGACAAAGCTGCTTACTTTGGAGCTTATTGAGCAGAGTGAATCATGCACAAGCATGAAACGTGACTGCAAAGCAAAAGGTAACACAAGCAAGCCGAGGAGGAGGGAGGGAGGGAGGGCCGAGGGGGAGGGAGGGGGATGTGGGGGGGAGGGAGGAGGGGGAATGAAAGGAGAGATGAAATTAGTTCCATCAGGCTACTCTGATTGTTCTTTTTATAGTGCGCTGCCATTGGGGATCCAGCGCCTTCTGGGAGAATCACATACAGGGCTGCTGACACAGAGTGCCTTCAATATCACTGACAGAATTGTTCAAGGTGTCACTATTGATAGTGACACAGCTCTTTGAAAGGAAGGGAGGGAGCTTTCTCCTCTTATCTTTCTGAGGATTTTCATCGAAATTGTTTTTCTGTTTTGTTTTGGTTTTTTATTGGGGGTGGGGGTGGAGGTGGAGGGGTTGCTTTCTTTTTGTATCATTTCAAAACAAAACAGGGGTGGATTGGACTGGGTGGGCGGGCAGGCTGGCAGGCAGACTGGCTGGTTGGCTGGCTTTGCCTGGAGAAGATGCGTTGATGTGTAATCTGAGGACAGGAAATACATTGCTTATTCACATTTCAACAGACCACCCGCGATGATAAATGAAGAGAGTATCATGACCCTTGCAATCCATTGCAATTTATGAGAATATTAAAAATGGATCAATCCAAGTTGATCCAGCCTCCCCTATATGAGGTGAAACTCCACAATAGACTAGTGTGCAAGGGCATGTGTGCACGTGTGTCTCAAAACGTGTTCAATTTATCATTTTATTTTTCAGTACCCAAAAATGAACAATTGAAGTAATTCAACATAATATGCACTCAGTACGTCACAGATGGGGTAACTGGGAGGCCCTTGTTTACCTGTCTGTCTTTGGGCAAGCCCTTCCAGGTGAATCTCATTCATTAAACAAAGAAGAGACAGTCCCCTCACGCTACAGTTGGCTTCACCTCTCACATCCTTTCAAGTCAATGTCATGACCCATGAATAACAAATATCGCCGCCTCTGCTGGATTTGATTTCATTCAAGGAACAATGCTTGGGGTTCCTAGGCTACTTCAACTTTAATGACTCCAGCCCATTAATTGTCCATGGGGACCCAGGGTTCTACTACAAAAGAGCTGGGACCAGAGGCGCTTTTTATGCTATTGATTGTTTATCCTGACCTTCATACATGAAAAGAAGGAGGAGATGGAGAGATGGAACGCATCCGAAGCAACAAAACACCACACTGTCTCTCCATCCCCTATCCCTGAAATCAATCCCTAAAACTCTAATCCAGTAAAAGAGGACGGGCCTCATCCTTGTGAATCTGCAGTCATTAATCTATTACTATACTTTCCCTCTTTATTAGAATTCAGGGAAACAGAACTTTAGCAAAAACCGAACAAGCTCGGCATGACAATGTTGCTCTTGTCTGCGAGAAAAAGATCTGCTTTATTATGTAGAGGGACTTGTAATATTATGTTAACCATATGCTCAGGAAAACAGAAATTAGCCAAACACCAGGGGGATTAGAAAAAGAGAGAAGCGAGTATCAAAAGCAAGCAGTTTAGCTTGTCTGGATATTTAATCTATAAATACCAGGGACTGTGACTAAAATGACAGTTTTGGCGAAGTAAAAGGCAGGGTACGTTCAAAACAGATGTCAGGCTTTTTTTTTGCGTTTGATATGGATGTCTTTCCGTCTATACCAGCATCTCTAACGCTATTATCTTACCGGTGCATAGTTCTATAGCAGTATTAACAGAACAATGTGACATCGGCTCTATCTTAAAAAACACACCTGTCAATACACAAACATAGTCTCGTTACCCGCTAAGAGGAATCTGGAACCGCTATGTTCTCCCCCCACCCCCACCCCAAACTCACCATGATATTTAAGCTTGTGACAATTTTACTTGATGACAAGTTCAAGGCAACAGTGTGAACACATCCAAGCCTTTGATTTCCTAATCCCACTGCCGTTTCATGTGCAATTGTTACATTCCACAAATGGGATTAGACATAGTGAAGTTAACTTTTCTAAACTAAAACAGTGTCCAATTCAAAAATCCACAGTCTGCAAAAACGATCTCTGAAATGGTTAAATCAGGCTATCTGCACCATGTAATACATTTCCATTTAAATGATGAAAAGTGTTTTAAAACATGCTGGGTGTAGCATAACGCAATACGACATAGTATAAACGTGATTTTCAGGTGAACCACAATGTGTATACATCCATTCAAAATGAGAGAGTAAACCAGTGGGGATTCCAAGAGGCCTGTCTGACAGGGAACCAAGTCACCTTCTTCCTTCTCTTTTGGAAAATGCTTTGAACATAATGTTGTTAGATAGTTCACACAGATGATGAATGATGATGATGATGATGATGAAGAGGGAGAAGAAGATTGTCCAGATAGATTGTAATTATTACTATTGCTATCATCTCTGTAAACTTTCTGCAGTGTTCTCCCTGCTGTCCTCTGATTTGCGAGACAGATCGGGGTTCTGTTCCTTGCTCCTGGCCTTGCCTGCCATTGTTTCGCTTCACATGTGTCAGGGCCCAGTGACTTCTGCTTCAGATGGTAATGCACTCCTGACAGCTCTGTGTTGCTGAAGCCCTAGTCCCTCCCAGAATTTATGCCCTATTTCCTCAGTTTCAGCCCGCAAAGGCCCTTCATTTCAAATCCCAGAAGCTAGGAGGCAAAATTATACTCAAGTTCACATTTGTTGTGGTGGGATATATACTATGCATAATACAAAAAAAATAGCATTTATCGGTTTTGATTCTGCTTGGGGCCCTGTCCGATTCGATTATCTTGTGAGGGAGCAGCTGAAAGAGAAAGCCCCTGCTGACCCGCTGTGTAGTTTTGGTTTTTCTCCTCGCTACCCCACCACAAGCACGCATGCGAGGAGGGGGACACACGTGTCCGCTGCAGCCTGCTTCAGAGAGAGACGTGCATTCTGGGATTGGAGGGGTCCCTAATGAGGCAAGGTGTAGCTGAGAGTCCGGGCCCCCCTTGTGCCGTCCACTAGTTTCCCTCATTCCCCCTCGCTCAGCGCGCGCGCGCTAATCTTTTAGGAAGATTGATTCCTCCCACACATGGACACAGTCTCATTTCATTAACTGATTAAAGCCTCTGTCACTGCATACAAGTGTTTTGGTCCTCACCTCAGCTGCGGGCCAATTTGGTGCTCGACGCTCAAAACCCTCCTCTTTGACCGGAGGTAAATAAATAAAGAGCCAGCGGGGGGTAGAGGACAAAAAAAACTTCCCAACTTCTGGGAGCCAAGGCGGCCGGCGTGAGAGGCCGGCCGAGCTGATAACGAACGCAAATGGCCGGCGCGGGGTATGCCGCCGCATACAAATGAGCGTCAGCCGCTCTGCGTTCATCCACCCCACAGTACCCCTGCCCGGGGACGTGCGCAGTGTCGCCCAAATTATTTCTAATTACTTTTCCCTTGATGCACCGTTGAGTAACGGGGTAGAATCAATACCGAAGACTAACAACAGTTAATTAATATCAAGGTGATCCAAACAGATTTCCATCCAAAGCCCGTCAATGGACCTTGCAGATCCCCTCTCATTGTTATTCAACTGCTAAAGGCTGGTGGTGGTTGAGATGCCAGCGCAGTGTCCGTTATGTAATGACTGCAGTGACTAATACAGTGATAAAAAGCGGGGCTGTGCAGAAGTCTCCTGTGTAGAGATTACACTACTTGAAGTAATACGTCAAATAAATAAAAGCTGAAGTGATACATTTTGAATGAGAGAGACCGGAAAAGGAGGAATGCATAATGTTGGGGTTTATCAGCAGAGTAAATAACCCGCGGAGGTGAAGGTGGATGTTCAGCACTGTACAAGACACAACCGCAAACACTGTTTAACCGTGAGGGTCTGTCAAAACCCATCCGCCACAGACTTATTTAACAGGGGGTGGTGGCTACAAGTCTTCACTGCAAGGATTTCTGCCATAAAATGCAGTACCCGGGCAACAGAATGTGTTATGAAGCTTTAAGAAATATTTTTACCCTCTCACAAACTTTAAAAGGTCATCTTCTCTTATTTTTTTTTTTTTTTTGAGTCACCATTTCAGTCTGTGGCTTCTCTGTCTTGAGCCAGCTGTCATTCCACATTGTCCCTATCCGGAGCCAGTCAGGCCATAATGGGCATTCTTCCCTCTGAGCAAAGGGAAACAACAAATGCTGAAGTGATTGGGACACTGTGCCGGTGGAGCTGCTGTTCCAGATACAATGTTTCAAAACAGAAGTATAGAGATGAAGATAAAAAAATAAATAAATAAGGAAGTGCTGAAAGGTAGATTTTTAGATGTTGTGAGAAAGAAATTGACTTTGGATTGACGTGGATGTTATATATTCCGCTTCAAAATCTGTGAGGAAACGGCCATTAATTTGACCTAGCTGCCAATCATTACAGGAATCAAAATGATATGGATAATAAACCGGGTAAGCTGAACAACTGTCCTTTCCAAGATATGCCCCGCTTTGCATTTCATAATCAAATGCATATTTAAAATTGATCCGTTAGATGAAGGCTCATGTCTTTCACTTTTTTTTTTCCTGAACTGCTCAGATAATACATAAACATTTGACCCGATGTTAAGCTACAGGCATGTGAATGAGCGGATAGATATGTGGGGGTCAGCCTACGCCAGCACCGCAACTCCTCTCTCTGTGCCCCTTCATGCTAATTATAAGATTTAAATGTAATCCCATAGAAAGTCACGGATGCCATATAAAAATTGTATATGCTTACAGGCAGGGGAAACTACCTCATACATGTATTCACTGCGCTTAATGGCTTATGGAGTCCCTTTTACCCCCGCTATTCAGGGTCGGTCAACCCACATTTCAGATGGATCTGCACAAATACAGGCTGCATGTCCGCGCCTACATGTTTAGGGCTGTGCATAGCACATCTCCATCATCACTGCTGGAGACGGTTTAGGACACCACTGCCATGTTTTAGCTCCCGGGGAGATATTCAATATATAATCAGCTTGAAGGTCAACTGTTCAGATGATGGGTGATAACAGACACGGTGGATCCGGAGCGCAGCGAGTTAGCCTTGGGAGGCTGCCTGACTGGACCGGGCGCGGGCCTTTCTGCACACAAACCAGCCTGTAAAGATCACATGCCAATGAGAGGAGATTCATATCCTGTCCACCGAATTCACTGAAAGGTCAGGCTAGCTCTTATAATAGCGAGGCCTAAGTTCTCTAGCTAATCACGGGCAGCTCCAATTAGCTTTTCTTTTTTTTTTTTTCCCGGAGAGGTGGGTCCTGACCTCTGTAAACCTTGTGTGGAAAGCTGTCAGTCAGCTGCTGGTGAAAGAGAGGAAGGAGATGATCCTCGAGTGGCAGGTACCTGCTCATTTGGAGAGGCTGCTGACACTGACCCATGGGTTATTACAGATATCTCACCTGCCACTTTGATGTCAAGGGTGCCTGGCTTAAGCGCAACAGCATGCAATAACATCTGTCCGGGGTCTGAGGCTGGGGAAAGGACGTGCAAGTCCTGGGTCAAATCTAGGCAACTCCATTGTGTTTTACAATATACCGTTTTTGGCACAGAGGGGAAAAAAAAAACAAACAAAAACAAAAACATGTCAATTCAGATGATTCGCAGTGCTTGCAGCTTTGGGCCTTATGGAGTATGCTACCCAATACAACTGGGTTTCTCCTGCAGTACCTGAGGCTGAAGAGTTGCAGTCTGTTCCACAGTACAGAGGGTATTGGCCCTGATCATTACATTCGCTACCATGTGGCCCAAAGTCCACTTGCCCTACCCCGGTACAACACAGAGTCCCCATTCTACAACAAGAATTTTAGGCTGAACTATATACTTTTAAACCAGAGGACATTTAAAAAAGGACTTTTTCCACTTAAAAAAAAAAACATCAACTAAGAAATGCTAAAACGTAAGATGTTTAGTGGTTCAGACGTGACATTCAAAAACATTTTCATGATCCTCCAAACACCTTCCATGGTTCCTCGGGCTCAGAGAAGTAGAACTACTAGAGGAAGGGTGGGATAATTGGAAAATGGAGTCTGGAAATGGTCTCCTCTCTCTCCTCCAGATTTTACCCCTGATTATGCAAATACACGTTGAAATTAAGTACAACATATTTAAACATATGAACATCGAATGTTAATGAGTAATACTAATGTTCCAATATTTTTATGTGCAGAATTATGTTTTAAAAAAACCTGGATGAGAATTAATTAGATCAGTATCCCAATGGCATGGTAATTTGTTGGTTTCCAGATGTAATACACGGGGAAATATTGTATTTTTCCTCTTGAGGAAACAAATCTGCTTGGCACCACAGCCAGGATTTGTATTCCACTTTATCAAAAACTTTCCTTTCATGCCAGATACCTTTGGCTGACTAAATAAAGAAAGGAGAAACGGAGGGTGGGAGGGAGGGATGGAGGGAGGGGCAATGACCGTGCAAAGAAGGTCTTGGAAGGGTAAACCTGTATTTTAAGATATAGGAACCAAAAAATAAAAAAATAAAAAATTATCTATGCCGTCCTTTCCTGCTCTAGCTACATTCATTTTAATGCTTGACTCAAAAAAAGGAAAAAAGAAAACTCTGTACCCTGAAGGACCCTACCCTCCCTAGGGCATGCCTGCCCCTCCCAGCTTTCTCCAGGTTTTTGGAGGTTTAGAGATATCGTGTTCCTGTACAACGGTGCCCTGACAACCTGTTAACATGGTTACGGCAAAGGGGAAGGGGGTGATAGGCGGGAACATGTTGAGAGCACAGTCTAGGAGGCCACCCTGCTTAGGAGGAGGTGACAAAGTCAGCACACAAAAACGGTTGTTAACTCTTTATTAGAGGACTCCCTCTGCCAGGAGCACAGCACTGAGGATGAGGAGAGCGTCGAACGGCCTCGGTGGCCACACTACAAAACCATGGAGCTGAAAACCTCCGGAGCAAACAAATCGCCACACTGAATGATGAACCGGCTTTCTCACGTCTGCTGAATATCTGAAGCAACACACAGCGCCGGGCGTGTAGACCGAAAACCCAAATGCAGAAAGAATTGCGGACGCGCACGCACATATACGAGTCAGAAAACCTGGGATTTACAATATGAGAATGCAGCTAAAAGCAGACAGAAAGCGACCAGCACTCACCAATCTGAGAATTATGCCAATTCTAATTTTGTTCCCTTCCATCACTTTCAATTATCAAACACTCCCTTTAAGAATTAGTTATTTTATCACTACAGAAAGACCAATTGTCCTTAAAGCTGTATTTTACATTAGCCATGCCCGCGGAGAGAAAATGACTTTCATTAAGCTTTACAGCTGACTAGCTTTTATATTCCTCAGAAATATTCTCAGGACTCCACTGATCATGTGACGCTTGCTAGAGAGAGGATAGGATGGATGTGAGAGAGGAATATCAGTTTGCATTCACAATGGATACAATTAATCTTTTGTGGTGTTATTTCTTATCAGAAGATTATTGGGGGGGTTGAGGGGGCAGTGGGGGGTGGGGAGGCGGGGGGTGTTGGGTGCTAGAGCCAAAGGAAGTGCAAAATTGAAGGGGTACACTGTTCAACAGAGCAAGAGGTACATCTATTGGAACCGAAACATTTTGAGGAAACACGGGGAACAGCAAATATTTCCCAAACATCCAGCAATGACAGGCCGAATGAACTCTGACAGCCTGCAGTCAATACTCAACTGGCAACAAATTGAGCTGGGGCGGGGTGGGGGTGGGGATGGGGGGAATATATTTTGACAGCAGACTAATAAGCCGTCTTGTCTTGTTTTACTCCTGCTGTCGTCATGAGTTGGTTCTATGTCCAGACTGCAATTCTGTTCCATAGAGGTGGTTCAGATCGCAGTGCTGGACCACATTGACACACTAACTCTGGACCATAGCCTCAGAGACCCATCCAACAACCTTGCGCACTCAGACCGTTTGGCCCAAACAACCGTACCCTTTACACAGACTGTAATACTTCCCCTCTGGGAATACATTGTATTTATTCATTTCACTACGTATTTGACCTTTATCTAATCAGGAAGTCTCGCTGAGATTAAAATCTACTTTGCAAGAGGCTCCTGGCATAAACCCAAACCAGTGCTTTAAATGTACAGCGCCCAATATTTACAGACTACAGAACACAGTATAAATAACTGTTATAATTCCTCAGTTATTATTTATAAATATTTTTCCTCTAAAAAACAGGTGTATTTATCTGGAAATACTATCTTGACATGTTTTTGAAATCAGCTGGACTCGTAAGCTCTTGTAAATAAAATTGCTTTTGGAGATTATTCCAGGCTCATGACAAACAACTATAAATCTAGAAGCAGCGCTGGTTAAATGAAATGTGCATTTTTACATTACTCCAGTACTCTGAATTATTCAATATTATTCAATGTCTCATGATATTGTGGCATGCTATTATTCAGTATTGAACGTATGGTTTAATTACAGTAAAAATAGACATGAATAAAAAGACATCCAAGCCAATGTTCCTACTGACATTTTGAGCGATTGATTTATTCAATGCTTATTTGTTAGGAACAGATACATATATATACAAACAAGACATGATTGTATATGTATGTATAAAACAGATTGTTGTAAAACAGCAATGCAATACAATGTATCACTGTATTTATTAGCATATGCTAATTTCCAATACTTGTACCTAGTTGGGCCTTTCAAAGGCTAAATCTCTTAACTATGAGCAGATGCAGTTACACTTAAAGTGGCTTTTTCAGACGTGACTCCCGCCTGCATTTTTGCAGACGGATTTGGCGTGTTTGAGGTTCGCCGGGTTGAGGCGGCGAGGTGCCCGGGGGCAGGAGACGTCTCTGGCACCGCGTCTGGCACAGCCTTACCCAGGACAGGCGTACCCAGGACAGGAGGGCCTCCAGGCTGCTGACTCCCTGATCTCTGGTCCTTAGCCTCACGCCCCCATTAGCTTTTTTAATTCCTTCTCCCCACAATAGGCGGACGATGACAATGATGAATCCACTTCGGCACCTAAATCTTTCCCCACTGGGTGCTTTCCAGGCCCCTGCCACATATAATTAAGGTTATGACCAACATTTGTATTCTTCGCATCCGGGCGCACCCCCCAACCCCCCACCCACCCCCAAAGCTCTCTCCTTCTTGTACGCTGTTGCTCACATTCATCATGCACTGGCTGAGTCCTGGAGTTTCTGCCCCCCACCCCACCCCCCGCATACACCCCACCTTTTCTGCATATCTCCATAGAACCTCAGCACCTGCCCCAGCCCGCATACCAGCCTACCTCTCACCACAGGCCGAGACCATGGGTACGATGCCACACAAAAAAAAAAACACACACAAATACGGGGACCGAGGAATAAAAGATACGCACAGTAATGTCATTACATGACCCTGGACAGGAGAACCCCAGGCATTAGCGCTAGCCTAAGGCCATCGTTAGTTTTGCTGCCCTGGTGGCCCATGTTAGCATGGAGGATGTGGACGTGGGTGTAGCGCAAAAACGTTAGCCTGAAAATAAAACCCCACTAATGTGATGCACAATCACGGCACCGAGCACAGATTCCAGACCGCTCTGGTAATGTGTAGTAAGACCATCAATATGAGATCAGGTCCACTCCTAATGATTTTGCCACTAATATTAATGCGCTGTATTTATAGCAGGGAGCCGAGCCTCAAAATGTCAACTGTAGCATTTTATGTGATAATGCCATATGGGTGCAGTCAGCTGGTAAAAAGCTTTCCTCCAGCCCCTCATGCTCAAATGGGGCTCTGCTAATACCTAAGCAGTCTCAGGTTCGCTTCATTTTCCGCGCCGTTCTGCTAGATTAGCATTGTGTCTTGTGGTCAGCGGTCGACGTGCTCAGAACGGAGGAAGTCAAGGGAAGAGGAGGAGGAGGAGGAGGAGGAGGAGGGAGGGAGGGAGGCATGACTCGAGGCGACATCGTCAGATCGGCGTGGCATTGAACGGTGGGCCCCCTTTCGCCGGCCTCTCCTTCACACCGGCGTGAGGTTAACATGACTCCCCCCCCCCCTTTCCCTCAGCCCCCCCCCCCCCCCCACCCCTACCGCACCCCCCCTTCCCCCCTCCACGAGCCACTCAGCAGGGAGAGCGAGTCTGTAATCCCCGCAAAATGAGTATGAATAGCAATGCTCGGTTACGCTGTGAAAAACAAACAGTCGGGCGGGCAGGGAGCGGGGCCAGACTCTCGCGGCTCGGCGGACCCCCAGGGCATTCCGAGCGCGGGCCCAAACCTTGGGAGGTATCGCGCACACCTCGTTAGGCTATTCCTGTTACTCAAATGTGTTTTTCCATATCGCCCCCTCTCTCCTCCGCTCTGCTCTCCTCTCCTGTCCTCCACTCCTTCTTCTCCCCTCTCCGGCCCCATACCCTCAAATGCTATTTTTCCACCCCACCTTCACACTGTTTTCGCACCATAATTATTTTGGAAAACGATAAAAAAAGCAAACATTTGCGGGAGGCCCCTCTGTTGAGGTCCTGGTGGAAGCTGAGAGCCGTGGCCAGGCCTGGCCCGGGCCACAGACAGATTGAGGCGTTATAAATTGGGGCTCTCGCCGGGTTATGGGGAGCCGCGGGGAAAATGGGCTTTCGGATTAATGGACGCGGCCCGGCTGTCGCCGCGGTCCTGGGGCAGACGTATATGTATGTAAAAACGGTGAGCAGTTAAGAGGTTAACATAATGAAAAGTTAATAGACCCAGGTATAAATGATCATCGGGATCTCATATCTTGCCTTGAAATGACTGGAATATGACTGTCCTCAATGCTGCCATTTTTCTTGATCCGACGTGAAGGCAGGCGGCGGAGCATTCGCTGGCGCCGGGGCCCCCGGTCTCCACATGGCCGATCGCCGCACAAACACAGACATAAATCTCCCCTCAGGCCTCCTCTAGGAGAGGACAGAGTGCTCTCTAATTCCCCGCTAACCGTGACACCACCCAGCGCCTCTGACAAACGCCACTCATTCCCCAACTCCTCTCTGTCACTCCGGCGCGGGAGCCGTTATAACTTTGCTGCTTTGTCATCTCTTTGTCACAACTTCTTTAAGGATTCTCCATCAATCTGTCTAGTATCCGTGACAACGGCGCAATGTTGATCTATCTAACTATTTTGATCTCAGGAGTGACGTAACCCCCCCAGCAACCCCACCCCCCCCCCTGCCAATGTCCCCCCCTTTTTCTAGGCTCTTGCCCATCTCCCTTGCATTATCTATACTCCAAAAAATTCCTGTGTCAGACTAAAGAGAAGGTCCCAGAAGGCCTCCAAGTGTTTAGATAAAGAACAAAAAAAAAAAAAAACTACTGTGGCACAAAACAGTGTTTAATTACATAAACTGAAATCAGAAGATGGGCAGGCGGATCTAAAAGATGCAAGGCTTTAGGCTGAATTCTAATCAGGAAAATATGTGAGCTAGATAATCTGTTTATATACCTTCCCACGTCACTAAGCAAGTGAATGGGGGCATCCATGATGGGTAGCATGTCCTCTGCTCCTTCAAGGATTCATGGCTGTAACAGGAGGTTTCCTAATAATTTATATTATTTTATATTTATATTATTATATAAATAACATTTTCTTAAATATTTTCTTAATGATTTTCAACTTGTAGTTCAATTGCAGGACTTTTTTCGATGTACAGGTCAGGCCAGACTCGGCGCAAACCTAAAAATAGTTAAATGACGCCCCCCAGAAAGACGCTAAAGAGAGCTACCTTGTTGCAGAAGCTTGTGAGGAGCTCCATGGAGCTAAATCCATGAACACAGAGGCTGAGCACGGTGATCTGAGAGAGTGTTGTTTATCCCTCATTTTGAGATTCAGGGCTCCAGGGCTGAGATATGATCAACTCCAACACAAAGCCACTTTCCCCAACGCCCCTGGACTCGACAGAGCCGCACAATGGTTCCCCAATGAGAACCTAAGTAAGTTTGTGTACTATCTCTGATCTCAGCAATGCTGCAGTGATGACAACACTCAAAGTTTAGAGTTCCCACCCAGTGAACATCGTTTATACAGTTGTGACATACAGTGCTAGCCTGCTGCTGGGGCTTTCTTGTTTGACATCTTCACTCTCTCTCTCTCTTTTTTTTTGTACATTTGCTGTTAAATGCCATCAATCCATTCCCAGCGATATTCCACATCATCCGTCAATGTGGAGCAGCATGGAAACGCAGCCTAATTTACATTTCAGATTCCACTGCGGCTTTAATTATAATAAACAGATCTATGCTAAATTAATTATGCCCAAGCAAGTGAACACGACTGAAACTGCACAAGACGTTCCGGAATCATAAGATTGCTTTCCATTATCAGCGTTCCTCATTGCCCTCCCTCATGGTGGGTGGACCAAAAAAAAAAACACATTTCTTAAATGAAAACCAAAAAATACATTCAGTTCCTGTCTCTTGCCCACTGCAGCCCCACTGTTGAAACGAAACCGTTCGCTGTCCCTTGCACCCGTCTGCTGCCGCGGTGCCCGTGAGCTTCCTCCGGAACCACGGAGATAAACACCTCCCAAGGACAGACAGGGGATGGTTTCAACTCATGTTTCACCGGTTTACCCCCCCCCACCACCCCCTGCCCCATGCATCTAATTTCTAAATGCTTCTATGAAGGCTTGAGGAGACTATCATTCTTGCAAAGAAATATCAGATTTAATAAACATTTCCACATTGCAGGTTCGAACACACACCCAAACGCAGATAATCGCAGCACGCTGCACACAACTGTCACTCTATACGCTGTTCAGGGCGGCGAGGTAACGGGGTGATGAAACAATCTTGGGCAAATGTGATTTCCTTATAATAATCAGTGGCTATGCAGGAGCCTGGGGAATTCTCTTAGGAGCTGGCAGTCGCCACAGTCAATGAATTAAAAATGGCTGGGAGTGTATGGCTAGAGCAGGCCCTATGAGCAGCACTATTCTTAGGATACACATCAATTTCCCTGCCCCCGCCACCACCACCACCAGGGGCATGACGTCCGGCGGAGCGAGGTGGGGGGGTGGGGTTCCGTTACCTCATAGACATCTGACGCGTCAGCGTACTACTGACACAAATACCCCTGGTCAGGCAGGGAGGGCAGGGTGCATCCGAGAGCCCCATGTGGGGGATAAATCTAAACGGCGCTCACGGAGGAAAAGAGGCAGGGAGGGGAGGTAATTTACTGATCTGGTTGTCCTGGGAGGGGGGGGTAATGCTGTTTTATTCGTGCGTCGGGGTTATGGCTGGCACTGTGCCCGCACCGCGAGGTCCTGGCGCGGACGGAGCCGAAGCTGGAGTCAGTGTGCACACACGCCACTCTGGCTGGCACCGGCTTCACCTCTGCTCATGTCCAGAGCCAGGCGTGACGTGAGTGGGGACGGTATTTTTGGATGCCGCCGGCAGCAGCGCGCCGGTTCCTGCTGAATGGTGTGCGGTAATTATAGCCAGAAGGGTGAGATTCCTTCCTACCCCCGTATTCCAGAGGACCAGACACTTCTTAGCCAGCGTTTGTGAGGCAAAGGTCACCGACCTGAAAACTGCCTGAACGACACGAAAGCGCGTGTAAAAAAAGGACGATGCGATGCCCTCGACGAGTCTGAAGTTGTGGAAAGCAGGGGTCAGATGAAATGAGTTTTGGCTGTCTTTGAGTTTCTGGATCAATAGCATGCAGATTTCTGGCTGGGGCTCAGGTCTATTTTTGCTTGTGTCCTGCTGACGAAAGGGCTAAAAACAGCACAGCCCTCAGCTATAGCATCCTGTAAAAACCTTCTGTGTCACATACGCAGCAAAAGACGCAGGGAATGCTTGCAGCTGGGTTTTAACAATTTAACCTTTTTCAGATTTCCTTCTGCAACATCCTGAGCAAGCTTTAAAAAAGTGAGAACACAAAAAAACTATCTGTGCATTCAAAACAGTGACAAAGGTCACCACGTCTCAGTGTTTTGTCAATTCCTTTGACAGCATGGCCAATGTGTGTGTGCATGAGTGTGTGTGTGTGCGTGAGTGTGTGTGAGTGTGCGTGTGTGTTTGTGGGTAAACATCAATTGCTAAATCCAACCCAAAAAATGACACTGATATTTTTAATGCTATCCCTGTTTTTTCCCCAGATTGTAATGCACAATCACACAAACCAGCAGGTCACAGGTACAATCTCCACTGCCAGTGTGGATGAGACAGGCATGCGTGTGTTTGAGAGCAGCTGGTTTGGTTCAGGCAGACTGTGGACACCCGTATGACCAGCAGGGGTCTCTTGAGAGCGACAAGACGCGGACACACCTCCTTTGGTACACATACGCACCACGGCTAGTTATACATCAAACCATAGGTCTGATGGCTGGTTGGCGCCTGCAGAGTTCGATTTGATATCACACCATGACACTGCACTGTTTTAAAAAGAATCCTAAAAAGAAATCTGGAACAGGATTTGACCTGGTGTTACCATACCTCGCTCGCACCAGCTAATCTGTTGGCAGGGTTGCGACTTTGCGTGGCCCAATACGCATCCAACCCCCACCGATGAATATGTACTCCACGTCTCCCAGCTCCGCCACGCATATTACCAACAAAGCGTAATGTGACCATGCTCTGATCTGTGGCACTCAGGACCCTCCCTGTCTGACACACAGACTTCCAGTGTTTCAGGTTTACCGTTGCTTCGCTTTTGCCGAGGCGGCACTTTTCCTCCACCCCCACCGCCCACCACTCCCAGCGTCCATGTAAAGCAATCCCATCATCCTTCACAGCGAAGCTTAGGCACCCAGTACAGTGAGTGATCTACTGCTCAATGACGCCAGCTGCACCCTCTTAAGTCCTTGTTCTCCCTGGCCCTAACGGAATCTTTTTTATGCTGTCAACGTTCTCCTTGACGTTCCCTGGAAACGCACTTTGCGCACACGCACACGCACACGCGCACACACACACACACACCTGGCTGAGCTCCTCCATGCCTGTGAGCCTGCAATCTGTCTCCTTTACAGGAAACAAACTGCCCACTCAAAAGACACTGCCACAAACAGTACAATTTCCCATAATCCCCTGCTCTCCCACAGTACACGCCTTTGCCCTCATCTGGTTTATCCGACTTCTCTTGTTGTACCTCAAAGTCCTGTCTCGCAAATGCCTCCTATGTTTTCAAGCCCAAAACAACGTGAGAGATCCGTAATCCCACTGCTAGTCTTGCTCGGCTGGCTTTGTTTGAAAGAACCCACCCCGCGTTTCCAGAGCGAAAATACCTCGACCTATTTAGAACTCCACCAAATTCTACTGATGCAGTTGCACAAAGCAAGTAGGTGAATGCTCCTTTACATATGCAAAGAGCACTTTTAAAGAAACATAGAGGCAGGAAATAAAAATAAAAAAAAAAACAGGATCTGACTTATAAATAAGACTCTCAATGGCCCTGGACTGCAGCACTGAGAGAGTCAGTTTAAAAAGTTTAAGGAGAACTTTGGAATGGTATATAGAGATGAGCTTCCACTTCCTGAAGCTCGATGAACCTGCTCAAGAATCCCACTGATTAAACATTTCAACTGGACCAGGTCTACCCAGATCATCACCATGCATTTGTTTATGTCCCCCTCTTCTACGTTTAGCCCCATAAGGACACACCTCGCGCTCTCCTATGCAGATAAACATTCAAAGAGATTCCAGTTGCCATTGGTCTCCTCCACCCTGCCAGGCTCTGATTACGGTACTCTGTTCCCTTTCCGTGGGCTGAGCGGCCCAGACCTCAGCCTGCAGCTCCAGAGTTAGCATTAGAGCAGCATTAAGGACATGGCCATCGCTATTAGCCTAGCATTAATATGTATGGTAGGCCCCCGCCACCACATTTTTTTAAACGTTTGCTTTGACTGACTCGTCACAGCGCGTGATGGGCTGGAAATGGGCTGGATGTGGTGTGCGTGTTTGCGTGTGTGTGTGTGTGTGTGTGTGATGGTGAGTTTCAAAATAAAAAAAAATAAGAAAAAAAATGGGTCCAGGAGGGAGAGTGCGGTTTGTCAGGGTCCGAGTTTCGGTCTTTGAAGATTCTGCAAATTCCGATTCAATTTCATCCACAGAATTTGAATTTGGGCCTCTCAGATGATGACCCTGGGAATATTTCTGCAGCATAGGGAAGCCATTTACAGCGGCAGGCGAAATTGAAGAGCCAAACTTCATGCGTTAACGCAGCAGTTTGGTCCCTGGAAGCTGATATCCAAGTTAGTTTATGCACCTGCACTTGGACGGATGGGAAAAAAAAAATTACAATTTTTTTTTTTCTAAAATAACATTTGATTATTTTCGCTGTGAGAGAGTCATGTCTAATTGCGAACTTACTAAACATTTTACCCAAAACTTCATTAAAACTACACTGATGAAACTTGGAACACAAAATAGGTTCAAAAGATAATTCCATCAGTTATGCAAATAACATCACTGGCAATTTCATTAGCATCCACAATGAAAAACCAGGCCAAAATTTACCAAAATCATCCAGCTCAAAAGATAGATGACTGCTGTTCAGATAAAAAAATGGAACACCCAGCTCAACATATTTCACCCCATAATTAGCTCCCTAAAGAACATATAAAAGTATATAAATGTTTCGCAATTAAAAAATATGGATGGCATGAGTCATGAATCACAACTGAGAGCCAATCACATTCCTCAGTCACAGCTGCGCATAATCTTGCACACATCTCGCTTATTCAGCAATTAGCAGCTAGGAGAGAGCAAGAGAAGAACTGACGAAACCGGAGGCGTGAGCTTGTACGACCACAGATAAAAAAAAAAAAAAAAAAAAAAAAAAAAACAGAAGAAAAAAAATGTCCGCCACATCGGCGGTGAGCGTCTGCCTGGTTACCCCCGCCATCACAGCCGATTCGGCTGACTGTGAAAACACTGTGCTACAGGAACACTTCCCTGTTCGCTCTCTAATTGCTTGGAATGCAGACTACTTACAGAAGCAATGAGGGGGGTAATGAGAAACTAATTTTTACTAATTTCAGCTGGCTCTGCTTCCATTCTGTTTGATTGTGAGAGCCTTCTGCATCATTACGGCAACATCTGCAGTAACTCATGGTGCATAAGCCATAAAGAAAAACAGGGGGAGAGAATTCAAACACCCGCACGCACACGGGAGCAAAATTGGGTTTTGATAGGTTTCCAATGAAGCATTGTTTTTTCTTTCTTACATTTTTTTTTTTTAGTTTTTGTTTTTGTTTGTTTTAATGAAAACACCAACTCCTTCTTCCGCTGCTGTGGCTGCTGTGAATCATGAATAAATCTGGTCCCAGCCAGCTGTACAGGCCGTGATTTCCTGTGAACAAACAACCTCAGATGGAATCACAGAAAGTGACCAATAAAACGGACTTGATGGGCAGGAAACAATATCAACGTCATCTGAACTTGTGCCATCTAATGTATACATTTTGCCATATGTGCTGTTAATTTTCACCAATAAAAAATGTGTTAGACTTGCATACTGACTACAGGATTTCTGCTCTTTACACAGAACTGGGCAATTCAAGATGGAGCAGAACAGATTTTTCTGCCAACTGCCATGTGGGACCATTAGAGAATAGAAAGCACTTCTCAGTGTTTCTGCCCAGTGAAATAATGGAGTTGATGGATCGACATATTGCCTGGTACTTATCTAAACTACATACTATTGCTTAATTAGCTGACCTTAGCTAGTCCATGCTCAGCTACCGTACAGCTCAGTTACATGCTGGCACAAGATCCAGAGTTCTTTTCTGCACGCTGTGCTGTTTAGAAATTGTACGCTGTAAGGAAATATTTTCACATTGCTTGCTTGTGAGGTGCAAAGTAAATTCCATTTCATTTGCTTGACAATGCACACACGTTTCAGCACTTTTTTTAAAAAAAGTTTGTATCCACACTGGCATGTAAAACTGCACCAAGAAGCAGTGGTTTAGCTTCATATGCCATCCAAAAGCCCATTTTACAATATACACAGCAAATCTCCAACGGCAAATACAACAAACACTGTGAGTTGTGGGGCAGCCTGTAGTCTACTGGCTAAGGTACATGACTGGGACCCTTGAGGTTGGTGGCCCAAGCCCCAGTCCAGGCCCTTAGTTAGCATAAGCAACCATGAGTCACCTTGGATAACAGCATTAGCTAAATGACTGTAATGTAACGGGTGTCAAAATCAACACAGTTTGGGTGTACAACATAACACTTTCGATTGTGTTAACACCCAAACTCCAACTCTTGGTCTTCTTGGTCTGGTGCAAGTTTTAACTGAAGTCATGCTTATATGTTCTGGAATGAACACCAGAAACATAACACTTACACACTTTTCAAAACAACTTAATTAATTTGGATTTGCAGTGAATGCTTTATAATTTAGGTGTTTACCAACTTTAGCCTACTTATGTGTGAGAGCTACTACTGGCTTATAATTACTCATAAATATGTTCTCTCTCGAGCTAGACTTGGGGTAAAAGGCAAATCTACACACCTTTGCATCAGGTATGTAACAGGTGACATGGTGAAAACTGAGGTGTCAAACACTCAATGTTATTCCCATTTCCCTGATCCAGCAGTTGTAATTTTATGACACCTGCCACCCACAGACTTTTTTATGTGCAGTCTGGCAAAATTTCTCAAAATATCAGTGGTAAACAACCCCCCACAGAGAAGTGAAAATGGGTCTGAGGGTTGGGTACATACACATAAATAAACCTGCATTCACTGGACAATAATTATACTAAATGGACTTGTGCTCAAAAGAAAAAAACAATAAAATCCAACAGCATTGAAGTCGCTCTCTGTCCAAAGAGCAACATGGATGAGAGAATGCTTTAAAAAGAACTAAATATCATCAAACATCACTGCTCAAGCCAGTACTTACAAATTACAATTAAAACAATGCTTTGCTCTTATTCTACTTAGGTATCCATAAAATGTAATGAAGCAATGTTGTTGGAGGCGTACTTATTTTAACACTTTTTCTAAAGGCCTTCTATAAGGTCTTTAAAAACACTGAAACGTTAAGTGTGAAATTTGCCATTTTTGCCAGAGAGAATTTGCCTCTTTTTAATACACAGCATTGCCGGTCAGAGATTCTCCTGCAACGCCGTAGAACAAAAGGAAAACAAGATTAAGTATAATATCCGCAGAGATTCCAATAGTTTCTTGATGTTTGTGTTTGAACAAGACAGCCTCACCTCATCTTTTTTCATCCCTTCCCTGAAAAACATTCCATCCAACCAGCCTTCACAAAAAAAAAAAAAAAAAAAAAACATAGAACAGTTATGATCAGAATATAAAGCATCATAAAGCGGGGTATCATAAAAGATTCATTCTGCATAAGCAAAGGAAATCAGATTTACGCTCATCGTCTGTAATTGAATCGGCTTTAACCTAATCCAGTTGGAACGTTCCTGATTGGCCAGACTTACTATCGTTTTATCAAACTGTCCCATGCAAATTGCACAGGGTTTGTTGTTTACCTCGGCTCTGCCTGTGTACCTGCAAGGAAACGTTTTTTTTTTTTTTTTTTTTTTTTTAAATCGGTCTTCCAGCTGGCGTCACCGCGTCCTCGGCAGTATTTCGCCGCACGCCATTCGTTCTCCACCACACCACCTCTGATGTAGTATGAGGGGCAGTGACTGACAGATCAAGCCTTGAGTTTCTGTCTATAACTGGGGTCACACAGTGGTCTCACAGAGAGCTGCCTGCTCTTTGCCCCCTCCCTCGACCCCCTGCCCCCAGGACCCTTAGCGGTAGAGCAGCCGCTCTGGTATGCTATCCCATCAACCTCACTGCGCACCGTGTCAGCCAGAGCTTATTGTTTGCTTTCTTGTCAGGTGCGCGCTTTCCTGTACATTCACTCAAGCACCTCCATCACCCCCCACACACACCCCCCCTTCCCCCGAAATTACAGCTCCATAAAAACGGGTTGACACCCCAGCGTCAGAACACATCAACTGCCTCAAACTAGCAATCTGTGTGACAAATTAGATTGCACGTGTAATCAAAAAATTTGCACATGAAATTTTTCCCAGAGCAGAAAACCCCCATGTGAGAGACCTTACTATATAGTGAGTGCATTTTTTTTCTTATTAGGCCTTGGCAGAGTCCCAGTGGTTATATACGCCTCAGATTTGACTCCTTACTCTGAACATCGCTGAACAGGTGCCCGTGAAATTAAAGTTGGTTTTCAGATGCACAGGGTAAAAAAAAAAAAAAATGCAGTGGCACTCCACTGTCACCAAGGATTACCTCCAGAGAACACCACAGGCCGCTCTGCCACCTACAGAGTGCGAAAATGCCTTTGCAGGCATGTCTACGACCAGGGCCAGAGAACCAAAAGTACCGGCATCAGCCCACAAGCCAAACCCAACTCCCAGAATGCATCAGCACAGGACAGACGCTCGCTCTCCTGCTCTTATCAACCGATGCAATTTGATTCGATAATTGCTGCCCCAATGATCTGTTAATCAAAGATCCAGGATGACGACCTGTCCGCCGGCCCACAGTACGGTTCGCCCGTTCCCTGAGTGCTTAAAAGTTTTGCTCTTATCATTGCGTGCAGACTGGTTCTATAATTCTGTTACTGACTTCATTACAGATTCCATTAAGATCAGAACAAATTGGACTTTTTCAATCAGTTTTCATGCCCGTTGTTTGTTTTAGTCCTCTTGTCAGAGAGTCAAGTGTTTTATTAAGCCTTTGAGAGATAAGAGGAATTACAGAAACATTCAAATAAAAAGCCTGTTACTTTATCTTATTAGTTACCTTTGTGTCAACATCCTGTAGCGCCCACAGTATATAACATCTGCATACTTAAAAGAGCAATGTGTATGATTTTTTTTGCCAATTTTCAACATTTGTAGGACAAGTTAATTATTTTCCTATTACTCCAGTCAAGTTTTTTACCTGTGAAAATATGATTTAAGTACTTAGATCTTTCAGACAAGCACTCTAATTTCAATTGACTGTTTGTTTGTTTTCACAGCACACAGCAACCCGGTTTTATGTGTAAATTCAAAGTCAATTGAGGGAAGGAGGGGTAAAAAAAAAAAAAAAAAAAAAAACCCTCCAAAGCACTCCATTTTCCAGCTTGAGCGATTTTCAGTGCTTGGCTGCAGAGCAAGTGTAATGTAAATGATAGATTATTATAATTTTACTACATTATCGCGAAGTTCCCTCTATATTTCTGAGTCTTCCACTCTGGGCTGACTGATTTGTAGGAGACCCATATAGCGATGCCTCTTGCACACTCACTCATAATGAACGGAGCGCTTTAAATTGTTGTGTGGCGGAAGCCGTTCAATTAATATTACGCCGCCATTAAATAACTATTTAACTGACAATCTGTTGAATGGATGAGTGTTATACGCTACAAGCATGGCTGTATTTTCCTGCATATCTCACAAACTTACACCAGCAAATTAAGCACTTTGGAGAAACGGTCTGTAAATGAAATGTTAAACAGCCTTGCTGCTACGCACTAAAATGAGAATAAAAAAAAAAAACACAAGGCAGATATTTTTCACAGTCATGACAAAGGATGTCTCATTTGAATATTTTCTGTTGACTACCTCGGCTCAGGGATGATCAGTGGTGATTAGGCGCAGGCCCTTCAGCGAGGTGTCGAGATGTATCGACTCGGGCGGCAGAGACGGTGAGAGTAAAGGTGTAAATAAGCTGGGGGAGGCTGAGAGCTAACCTCACCCAACAGTTAGCGTAGCTACAGAACCAGGGAGAAAGACAGAGACAGTGAGAGAGAGAGAGAGAGAGAGAGAGAGAGCGAGAGAGAGAGAGAGCGAGGGAGGGAGGGAGAGAGAACATAAGCAGCAGCAGGAGGGGTCTTGGGACTTCACAAACAAACAGACACTCCCACGAGATGATCCCGGGACCGCCTGGAGAACGCGCTCCACGCTAATGGATAAAGGAAACGGTTTTCCAGTCAATATTAATTTTCCACGCAGTTTTTCTGGGGGTGTTTGAGGCCATGAATATGCATGGTGAGAGAGCCAGCGCTCTCGGCCCATATCGCTTCCCGTGGGCTGGCTGAACTCTTAAGCACTGCGTGACTCAGGTAACTTCACCTGGCGCTGAGACAAATACCGCTGTTTAGATGATACATAAATCATGCTCGATGAGTCACCATTGCTATTTATGGCTGGCTTCATATGGAGATTTTCCAAATTTAAGTTTGACGCAATTAAATGATACTTCTTTTTCCTTTTTTTTTTCTTTTTGGAACCGTCATCGTTTAATGCCGAAAATCAGGTTATGCAGATGTGTCAGGTGCCACCTCAGTGTAGTCCAGGAGGAAAACTGCATCTCTGAAAGGACTCCTTTTAAGAAGTTAGTTTGGTGAAATGGGGAAAAAAAAAACATGGAGGCATATGAAAGTTTGCTGGAAACAACATGAAGAGAGCAGAATTAAAGGACATTCAATCGTTTTGTAATGCCTCATTCAGCCTTTTTTTCTATTTATTCACTGTCATAAGTGTCAGAGGAGGGTTCTGATTCAAGTGCAGTTAGAAGTTGCTGAATTAAATTAAAGGATATGAGCTTTTGGTGCATTAACCCGGCCTCTTCATTAGACAGGCCAGGCTGATAAAGCGAACCGGGCCTGGGAATGGAGACAGACACCGCCGCGCTGCCAGAGGTGACGGAGTGGATCTCACCGCTCATGAATATTAATTTCAGGCATGTCCCACCTCCACACGCCTGTGAGAATATTGACCAATTCTGCGTCTGCGGAGCCGCCGCCAAAGGAGATAAGATGATCCAGAGCAGCTCGAAGACCGCTGTGTGTTGTCCCCGGCAACATCAAGGGAATACTGTAACTGCAATTTTGTAGATTCCTTTTCCCCCATACCCCCACCAACCCCATCCCTGACTTTGTCTGATCAGTGAGAGATTCAGATTTTCAGACTTGACCCTGCACCCTGGGGAGATGGGGGGGGGCAGCTAAGGGATTGACGTATAACAGCGGCTTCAATAAATCGAGCAGGGTGTTGAGTTAATGTACTCACTGAGCTATCAATAAAGAGGGTAACCATATACTGCCTTCCCGAGGAGTGATGTCACTGACAACCTGCTGGGCCGAGCCCCTCCCTCTACTCCTTCTCCAGGCCCGGCCAATCAATAGCATCGTACCGCTTCACTCGGCAAACATGCAGGTGAGCTGAATCCGAAGTAGGGGGATGACAGAAGTGACATTAAACCCTCTTTCTAGTGGAAGAGAGGAGTGATGCTTTAATGTACTGTTATATTATTAGCAAAAAAACAAAATCGCTCCTCTCAAGGCTGCCGAATACTATATTTGACCCAAAATAACGAACATGAAAGATTAGAAAAAGCACAAAGCTCCTTTGCTTCTCTGTGGCTGTTTTTCTGTTTTATGGTACAGTGGTGTCAGGGAGTAGAGTAAAGCCTGAGAGAGAGAGAGAGAGAGAGAGAGAGAGAGAGAGAGAGAGAGCACAGCTGGATCTCCAAAATGCTCATTCCTTCCCACAATTCCCCTGCTTCCACAGGAGTGCCTGTTGAGGCCCCTCATCCTGTCAACCAGAAACACCTCTTTCAAAAAAAGCACCTTCTACAGCTTCCGCTGTGTCCCGAGAAGAGCAGCTCCACAATTTCCTGCCACTGCTTTTTTTTTTTCTTTTCACAGGAACACACCGTCCTCCTCCGTAAAGTCAGGCTGCGTTTAACAACGGGTTTTTGACATCAAACCCCAAAATGGGGGGCAGCTGTATTTGCCATCAATCAACCAATCAATCGACTTTTATTTATATGGTGCATTTCACAAATATTTGCCACAATACGCTTTACAATAAACCCTGGCCTGAACCCTCACAAAAGCAAGCCTGCAGCGACAGTGGCAAGGAAAAACTCCCTATGTGGAGCAGATAGGAAGAAACCTTGGGAGGAACCAGGCCTGAGATGGGAAGCCCATCCTACTCTGACTGGCCCAGGGTATGAGTTTGTGATGACCAACATGGTCAGGTAGTCCATTCGAAAATTGTGGTCCTGGATAGGGTGTCAGACTGCAGTGGTGCCGTGGGCCGCACGACGTCAATGGTGGAGAGTTATGAAGCCCCGGACATGGCTGCCGCAATTAACTTATGGTGGGATTCCCGTCTCCATCCCTTTCCTCCTCAGAGGTGTGTTTGCAGTGGGCGCCCTGTGGTAATGAAAGCCCTGTCTG